>PVIU01025219.1:0-24122 GCA_004026605.1 Ondatra zibethicus
TAGAAAGCATTATTTTGAGTGAGGTAACCCAGACACAGAAAGACAATTATCACATGTACTCACTCATAGGTGGTTTTTAGACATAAGGCAAAGAAAACCATCTTACAAACCACAATCCCAGAGAATTTAGACAACAATACGGACACTAAGAGAGACCTACATAGATATAATCTACGTGGGAAGTAGAAAGTATAAAAAGTCAAGATCTCCTGAATAATTTGGGAGCAAGGGGACCTTGGAGGAGGGTTGAGGGAGGGACGGGAGTGGCAGGGAGGGGAGCCGAGAAGAAGTTTTTAAAAATTAATAAATTAATAAAAAAATTAAAAAATAAAAAACCAATTCATAACCTTAACTTTGACTTATCACTTATCTATAAAACACTTCTTAATCTTAATACAACTTATCCATTAACATTTCCTAATCTTATCAATTATCCATAAATTATGTCTTAACATTTCACATACTAAACATATGTATTGACACATCTATGCTCTTCTCTTAACATCTCATACCCGCATTAAATAGCATCATACGACCTGGTATTCTTCAGTCTCATAAAAGGACTTTCTGGATTTCTTCAGGCTGGACGCCTGACAGCACTGGGGGCTTGACAGCGAGGCTCGACTCTTTACCCTGTAGTCTGCGCTCAGGAGATAAGGTGCTTGATGTCCTGCTCTCAGGCTGGTCTCGGGTGCTGGATCAATTCTGGACCACATAGTCTGTGGCCTGGTTTCAGAAGGCAAAACGATCTGCCTATGCTTGGAATGCAGGGCCTTTGGACTCTGTTTTTTGGACGACCGAGTCTCAGAGACAAGGCTTTTAGTTCTCTGCTCTCGAGATACCAAAGCTTTCTGTCTGCTTCTCAAGTCAGGAAGTAAAGCTCTGCTCTTGGGATGGCAAAGCATTAAATGTTTAGGCAAGGCATTAAATATTTCTGCTTTCAGGAGGCAGGCTTGGAGGATCTCTCTCTATGAGGCTCAGTGCCCGGGTCATAATAAGAAGTGAGATAACTGCCCTGCTTCTGCCCTCTCTTTTTATGCCAGTTTGAAACTGCCTCTCATTTGATCCTTCTGATAACTAGATGTCCTAGGTTATCTGGTGTGGGAGAATTGTCTGTATTCTGTCAATCATGTTTTAAATAAACGCTGGTTGGCCAGGCAGGAAGGTTAGGTGGGACAACCAGACAGGAAATAAAGGTGGGGCAATGAGAACAGGAGAATGCTGGGAAAGAGGAAGCCCATTCCTCCCCAGTCCTGCCCAGACCACCGAAGAAGCA
Organism: Ondatra zibethicus; assembly: GCA_004026605.1. Lineage (NCBI taxonomy): Eukaryota > Metazoa > Chordata > Mammalia > Rodentia > Cricetidae > Ondatra > Ondatra zibethicus. Next base: position 1,277 of record PVIU01025219.1, read on the forward strand.
GGATGTGACCTGCCCTGCTGAAAAAGGTACCGAGCCATGTGGCTAACATAGATAAGAATAATGGGTTAATATAAGCTATAAGAGTTAATAAGAAGCCTGAGCTAATAGGCCAATCAGTTTATCATTAATATAGACCTCTCTGTATGTTTTTCTCTGGGACTAAACGGTTGCAGGAACTGGGCAGGACAGAAACCCTGACAAGCAGGCCCTGCATGTTACAGTTATCAGTATCGACTGGCCACAGAAGGGTGGGGGTCCCTCTCGTGTGGCAAGATTACTTTGTTACCAAGGTTGCTTGGTGCAGCCTCCCCATCTGGCAGGGCCAGATGGCTGTGGCAGCCTTGAAGTTGGCAAAATGTTCTCTCAATATTTCACCTTAGTAATTTTCCACACCACACACAAGAAGAAATGCTTTTACACTACACCAAGTTGCATTCATTCTTATTCTATAAATTTCTTGCTCTGTCTATACTACAGATCTCCCTTTATTTATTCATTCAGAGGAATCTGTTTCCATGCTCTTTACACCAGCCCTCTGAACTTCACCTCTAAAATGGGAATGAAAAACCTTGCCCAGCATAGGTGTTTAGTCCAGTGTTTGGCTTGTAGCTCATGATATAGCTTTCAGTTGTTTAGTAAATATGGAATCAGTATAACACATCAGCTAAATGGGGAGACTCTGGGCAGGCAAGATGGCTCAGGGAATAAATGTATTTGTTGCCAAGTCTGAACACAAGTTCCGGCTCCAGGACTCACATGGCAGAAGGAGAGAACAGACTCCTGCTTGTTGTCCTCAGACCTCCACACCTGTGTTGTGGCACAGGCATGCCTCCCCAGAAATATATAAAATCTTTAAATATTTTTAAAAAGGCATTGGAATGGTGTAGACCTGTTTTCCAGAACCAAAAGCCATTACTTCTAAACTTGGTGCCCTTGGGAAAGTGGCCGGGTCCTCCTCATCTTCATCATCAATATCCTCATCTAAATTTAAGTATCTACCTAATAAGGCTGTGGTGATTCAAATGAGATCAAAGTAATGATCACTAAATGTTGACTGTCCTTGTTACTTCTGAGCCCCTTCAAAACATGCCCAGGGCCAAGGAGAATCCAGAGTTCCCAGAGGTAAACCTACCACTGCAGGTGAGCTTCCTCCCAGAGCAGGAGTATGAGTAGGGGATGGGGTAGTAGGGGTTGTCTTGGGGGAATTCACAGCCTCCAAGTTTCTTTGCCTCCTCGTAGCAACTGTCACGTTTCTGGCAGCACCTGGGGAGAGGAAGGAACAGCTGAGGGTGAGTGAGGACCCACAGGAGGTCAGTGCTCACTTGCAGTCTCTCTCAAACATGTCAGGATAATTTAAACAACACAATGATCCAGAAGAAATGGTCCTAAGGCTTGATAGTCTGATTTCTATTAGTACATATTTATTGAAGGAACTTGTGTGTGGTTTCTGTCTTTAATCCGAGTACTTGGGAGACAGTGGCAGTTGGTTTTCTGAGTTCAAGAAAAGTCAAGGATAAAAGAGTAGATGCTGTCTCAAAAAAGTGATTTTTTTAACAAAGCTGTAGGAATATAGTGAAATTATAAATTCTCAAGATTCGATGACTTTTTAAAGCCGAGGCTGGCACTTTGATGGTGGCTGTGATGGCCGTGCCCTGGTCTGGAGCCTGAGGACAGCATTGCTCACTCTTTACATCTCACAATTCTGCTTTCAGGGACCACTAGATACAGGGTCCTTCTGGACCAATTTCTTTATATGACGAGACACCTCTTGAATATACATGCTCAGTGGTGATGCAGGCCTTTATTTAATCTGAGCACTCATGAGGCAGAGGCTGGGAGATCTCTGAGTTCAAAGCTGGATTGGTCTCTAGAGAGAGTTTCAGGACAATACAGAGAACCGCTGTTGGGAAACAAACAAAAATAAATAATAAATAAACCAAACAAAATACACGATGTTTGGTGAATATGCCTGTCTTCCTGTTCACACCTCATGAGAGGCTGTGTTTGTGTCCTTTCCACACCCCAGTGCAGACAATCCAGTCCCCCACCAGATGGATCACTCACCTGACCATGTCATCCTCATAGGGTTGAGTCTTCTGAGTCTATGACACAAGCAGCCAAACATTTTGTACACTGGCAAGGGATGAATGTTTGTAGAAAAGATTGACTATGACTCTCGGGGTCATAGTCAAAGGCATTTCCAAACCTCTGCACAACCCGACAGCTGATGCTGTGTGCAGTAGCGCCTGCTACAAGAATGCACAGCATACTCCAATAAGCTCCACTTGGCTCTACCTGGGGTCTGATTCCTGCCTGCCAGCTTCCCCCTTGACTCCTCCCAGCTGCTGCATCAGGAGAACAGTGAATAGAGGTGTGTGTGTGTGTGTGTGTGTGTGTGTGTGTGTGTGTGTGTGTGTGTGTTTGTATGCATGTGTGTGTGCTGGCCTGCACACAGGGTGGCAAGCACATACTTGGGAGCACTCACCAATGTGACACTACACAAGAGGAGGTCAGAGGGCAGCTTTAGGGTGTTGCTTTTCTCCTTTCACTATGTAGGTATTGGAGATCAAACTCAAATCACCAAGCCCAAGCAGGAAGGTGTCTAACTTTTTAAGACAAGGAGTTGCCCTGTAACTCAGGTAGCTTCAGACTCTGTAGCATCCCTCTGGCCTCAGTGTCCCATCTGGTAGTATTACCAATGTGCACCACTGTACTGGGCTGGGCAGACTCTCCAAGACTGAGTTCTAATCACATTGCCTTTGCCTTGCTTGCCTTCTCATTTCTAACTGTAAGGGCAGACGGCAGCCATACTGTGAGCTGCCCTGTGGTCCCTGTGTTGAGGAGATAAGAACGCTCTGCAGTCAGCAGCCAATTACCCAGCAATCCAACCATCTCTTGAGTTTGAGAACTGCCTCACTTTTACTCAAGCTCAGGTGAAACCCTAGCCTCAGCCAGCAGTGGGATTCATCATAGTTCTAGCTGAGACCTTGAGCCAGAGATACAGCCAACACCTGCTTATTGTTTTACACTGGGAGGAGCAGAAGGAATCTGTTGTATGGCCATGCACTGCTCATATACAAGGCTAATGGTCAGATCATCACGTGTAATGTCAGCACATGACATAACAAACTGTTCATCAGGTGAGGAACAGGTTAATGAGATGGGATTCAGTGTGCAGTGGGATACTTGTCCCCATTAAAATGAAGGAGAAGCCAGGTACAGTGGAGCACACACTGTGTAATCCCAGCAATCTGGAGGCAGAGGCAGGTGGATATCCTAGATCAAAGTCAGCATGATCTACAGAGTCAGTTCCAGGACAGACACAGAGAAACTGTCTTGTTAAACAAACAAAAACAAAACACAATGAAAAAATAAATTTCAGGGGCCTGGAGAGATGGCCAGTGGTTAAGAGCACTGGCTGCTCTTCCAGAGGTCCTGAGTTCAATTCCCAGCAACCACATGGTGGTTCACAACCATCTGTAATGAGATCTGGCACCCTCCTCTGTCGCGTGGGCATACATGGAGGCAGAATGTTGTATACATAATAACTAAATCTTTGAAAAAAATAAATAAATTTCAGAAGGGTATCAGGCATCTACTTAATCCTAACAGTTTGAAGGTGTAGGCAGGAAGGTTTCAAGTGTAGGCAATAGCGTTGATCTGGAGGAATCCTGATCCACACGTTAAGGTCATATAAAATAACAATAAGGGCTGGAGAGATGGCTCTGCAGTCATGAGCACTTGCTGAACTTGTGTAGGACCCAGGCTCTGGTTCCAGCACCCACGTGGCAGCTCACAACTATCTATGAGCTCAGTTCTGGAAGATCACAACCTTCCTCTGGCCTCTGTAAACACTACTCATACACAGTTCACAGACAGACATGCAGGCAAAACACTCATACACATAAAATAAAAATATTTTTTAAAATGATAAGAAAAATTCAAATTGCCGTGGCATGTTAGGGCCAGGTAAATTGGTGCCAGAGAAATACGGCACAGGCAGAGGGACTTTCTTTGCTTATGCAAGTGAATGCAGTGGATTTTTTTTTTTTTTGAGACTGCACATCTCAGTATGACCTTGGCTGTCCTGGAACTTACTCTGTAGACCACGCTGGAATTGAACTCACAGAGATCCGCATTCCTTCGCTTCTGAAATACTGGGATTAAAGGCAAATGCCACCAACTCCTGATACTGTGGACATTTCTAAGGAATCCTCTAAGGTCAGATTTGGAGGTTCAATGTGCCAGCTGTTGAGGACATGAGGGTGAGGAGGGAACCCCAACCTAGAGGCTATTAGACCCCAATAGGAACAGGGAACCAAAACTTCAGGTGTGACAAGTGGGAGCTTGCACTTGAAGAGAAGGGAGATGGTGGGGTCACTCGGAGGGGACAGGGGTCCTACCTGTGAGCAGAGTGACCAGCAGAAGGGGTTTCAGCTTGAGTGAGACGAGGACACAAGTGACTTCTCTCTTTATAGTCCTGTAGCTGTGCTCTGACAGGATCCAGTCAGCAGGGCCTGTGACTACTGTGTGTGTAGCACAGAAGTAGAATATGTCCACCCTCACAGACAGTCCTGACGGGCAGAGCTGCTGTAGATGGGGGCAGAGCCTGAATCCGTGCTGTCGCAGAGGCACAGAGAAAGGGCTGGCTCAACCCTCCACACCAGTTCCAGTGCAGTGACTGACAAACTGCCAAGTCCCTCCCCTGTGGAAGCTTTGAGGTCATAAGAAGATATAGACATTGCTCCTGGGGTTGGGTCTGAGGGATGCTGATAGTGATGTGTGGTTCCAGCAGGAGTAGCTGGACCCAACAATCCTCTATGCTAACTTGTATAACTAAGTGGTAAGTCTGTCCCAATATCTGCCACAGTCTTTGAGGTAGATCCAGTTATAAACCTGATCTTTAATTAATTAATTAATGTGTGTGTGTGCATGCACACACACACAAATATGAAGGTCAGAGGACAGCTCTGTGATGTCAGTTCTCTCCTTCCACCTTTACGTGGGTGCCTAGAATCAAACCCAAGACACCGTGCTGCAAGCAACTTTATCTTCACTGGCTTTGCCATCTTAGCCCACAAACTCCATTTAAAAACTGGGAAAGTACCCAGATGCTGGTGGTGGTGGTGCATGCCTTTAATAACAGCACTCAGGAGGCAGAGGTAGGCAAATATTTGAGTTCAACGACAGTCTGGTCTACAGAGTGAATTTCAGGTCACTTAGAGATACACAAACCCTGTCTCTAAAAACCAGAAACCAAAATAAATAACTAAAACAGAATGAAAGGAAAAGCCACACAGAAGTGCCCCTTGGTCAATATGATGCAGGCCATCCTTCAGCTGAGGCTCTCCCTACCCAGTATGTGAAGCTGACAATCAACCACTTCAGAGGCTGGAGAAAGGGCTCAGCACTCAAGAACACTTTCTGCTCTTGTGAGGACTGGAGTTCAAGTCTCACTAACCACATGGTGGCTGTTGAACAATGTGTGCTGGCCCAATGTCCTCACCCCTTGGGTTTGGACATCTTTCATGTACTCTCTAACTTAGGACCCTAACACCTCCTTTCCCACACTGTTTCCCACTTCCCTGAATAAAACCATGCAGCAGTGAGTTCAATTAGTTGTCTACACTCCAGCTCCCCCTACTCTTCCCGTGGGACTATGGACAGCCACTACCAGCTACTACCAGACACTATGCCTGGACAGGGGGACTCTAGCTGCACCTGTTGCTCACCAGGCCTGACTTTGGGGGCTGAGGCCTTAGCTTTGGAACAGGAGAAGGGATGAGGCTGGGGCTGGAAAGACAAATGACTGGTCACTAACAGAAAAGAGAGACTGAGAACCATGTAGCCTTTAACCAACAAATGAGACATCTTTTTCCTAAATCTGCTTGACCAGGGAACCAGAGATTAACTGGCTTCACCTATGTGGTCCCATGGTAGAGAAAGGTAGAGAAGACAATGTGTTCTTTTTGTTTGTTGCAAAGTTAGGCTGCTGTGTCCTTTAATGGGACAATTATTCTGTGTTGTGTGTTTAGGCACAGTGAAGACAGGGAACACACCAGGATGTAATCCTGCCTTCAGGTCATTTACTGTAAGCCCACTTAAGTTTCATCTGTCCCACTTTCTGGAATGAGTGCACAGCAGAAGCCCTTTGAGTCCAGTATTTTTAGGACCATGATGTTCCTTTAGTGCTTTCTCTCCTTTTCCCTCCCTCCCACCTCTCTGTCTTCCCATTCCTAACCTCTGCAACCCTATCCTCCTTCCCTGCCTTCTCTGTCCCCTCCCCTTCCTTATTCTGTCCCCCTTCCCCACTAAGATTTCATGCTGGTTTCTTCTTTTTTTGTTTTTTCAGATGAGGTTTCTTTGTATAGTACTTCTGACTGTCCTGGATCTCGCTCTTTAGACCAGTTTTGCCTTGTACTGAAGAGGTCTGTCTTCCTCTTCCTCTGCATCACAGAGTTCTGAGATGAAAGGCAAGACTGGCCTCATCACCCATTCTTCAAGGTGCTCTGTTAATGGCAATGTCTTTCCCATTAATCCTCAGCTTCTAGGTCTACAGGGAATGGTGTTCTGTGAAGAGCTAGTTATGTTTGGTAGACAGAGAATTCAGTCACCATAGCCAAGTTCTTTCAGCAGTGCTTAATACTGGGCAGTGGTGGCTAATACCTTTAATACCAGCATATAGGAGGCACAGGCAAGTGGATCTCTGTGAGTTTGAGGTCAACCTAGTCTACACAGCAAATTCCAGGACAGGTTCCAAAGCTGTCCCAGTAAAGTACACAGCGACCTAACTTTTTGCAACAAACAAAAAGGACATGTCTTCTCTACCTTTCTCTACCACAAAATCCCATAGGTGAAGCCAGGTTAATCTCTGGTTCCCTGGTCAAGCAGATTTAGGAGGAAGATGTCTCATGCACTTGGTAAAGGCTACGTGGTTCACATTCTCTCTTTTCCTATAGTGACCAGCTGCCCAGTCATCTGCCTTTCCACCCCCAGCCCCATCCCTACTGCTGTCCCAAAGCTCAGGTCTCACCTCTCCCAAGGTCAGGCCTGGTGAGCAGCAGGTGCAGCTAGAGGCCCCCTGCCAAGGTGCAGAGTCTGGTAGTAGCTGGCAGCGGTGTCCAACGTCACACTGGAAAGGTAGGAGAAGCTTGAGTGTGAAGAACCAACTCACCTTAGCCCTACATGACTTTTATCCATGGAAGTGGGGAACAGTGGGAGAAAGGAGGTACAAGGCTTCTACATAAGACATGGACAAACCCAAGGGCCAGCAGACATTGTTCAACAGCCACCATGTGGTTGTTGAGACTTGAAATCCAGTCCTCAGCAAGAGCAGAAGTACTCTTTAGTGCTGAGCCATCTCACAAGTCCCTGTAGTTTCACACACAGGGTAGGGAGAGTCTCAACCGAAGGATGGATTGCATCATATTGACCTGTGGGTACATCTTTTCTGCATTTGCTTTCTTTCTGTTTTAATTATTTATTTTGGTTTTGATTTTTAGAGACAGGGTTTCTTTGTGTATCACCCATTAAGCTACTTTCCCATAACAAATACAACCCTGATTTACAAACAACCAAAAGGCTCAACTCCCCATCAAAGGCCTCTAACGTGGTGCTTAGGGACCATTACAGAGTCACAACCAACATTACATCCTGGTGTGCCATAAAAGTATCTTAATTCTAGAACAGCTGCATCACCAGCCCTTTTGAAAAGCAATTTTGAGTCAGTTTGATTAAGGTGAACTTGAACCCTGTCTGTAGTCCCTCAGGACACTGCCCTTGCTATCCTCCTAACTAAATCACCCTGCATTCCTGGATTGCAGGTCTATAGAACCATAGAGATCTAAAATTACCAGTTTGAGTCATATAGTGGACTATCCAATGCAGTAACAGGAGAAGGATTTGTTAAGATGGAGCATGGCTCCTCCATTTAGAATCGAAGAGGAGGAACAGTGTACTGTGCACACTGAAGGGGCAAACGGACTAGACAATAGCTACATCACGGGTTAAGTTTAAAGGCAGTGAGCTGCAGGGGTCTCCATTACAAAGACAGACCTGATGGTGTAGGGTGAGTGACGATCTGTGTATTTCCTATCATGAATTAACTCCTTCCATGTGAATAAAGACAGACAGAATTAGTGGGTGTACAGTTTAGGGAACATAGCTTTAACTACTAAGTATTCAGTTTCTAATCAACAAACTGTCTCATGTAGCTATGAGCAATCCAGGTTGACACAGTTAAATCAGCTGAGAGGTTTGAGACATAGGCCATTGGCTGTAACTCTGTGTCAGCTTACAGCACTCAGTAGCTAACATTTTACATGGGACAAAGTCATACAGTCTCTTATTAATGGCATTCTCCCTACCAGGGAAGTGCCTACTCTATTTCAATGTCAGTAGCTAACTGCTCTTCCAATTATTTTTACCATTTTAAAAGGTCAGTGTTTTGTATTATTTTTAATGCATTACTGCTATAACCTCTTTGTTTCTATTTTCAATGTTTCCCAGTTTAAGAATATCGTTCCATTGTATTTCTTAAGTGCTATTTATTTATATTAGTTTAGAGCAGTGGTTCTCAATCTGGGGGGTCTGGCTCACTTTGGGGAATCAAATGACCCTATCACAGGACTGCCCTAAGACCATCAGAAAATACCAATATTTATATTATGATTCATAACAGCAAAATTATAGCTATGAAGTAACAGTGAAAATGATTTTATGGTTGGGGGTCACCACATCATGAGGAATTGTACATTAACAAGACAGGATTAGGAAGGCTGAGAACCATTGGTTTATATCAATGTCTCCTGTAGCTCAGATGCTTTACAAATGAATTGGAAATTGCTTTGAACACCTAATCCTGCCTCTGCTGCCCAGTGCTCAAAAGACAGTTCTGTAACTCCTTCCAGGCTGGGCCTTGACTGGAAGGAAAAATAGATCAGTGAATGAGTATCCTCCAACTTATGTAGATTTTATTGTGAATTTACAAATGAAGTGAGACCCATGGAAGAATTGGTCCACTGGCCGACTGTAAAGCATGTGTAGTCACAGCACAGAAAAGGAAGGGCAAGGAGGAGCATGAAAGCTTTTCTGCTGTGACAGTAGTTGACATTAGCAATGAGTAGTGAGGGAATCAATTTTAGATGGTCAATAAATGTTCTGCCTAGCCATATCTTGGGTCCACAGACCAGGAAATAAAGAATCTGGATAAAGAACTGAACTAGAGTCCAAATTATTGTAGTTACACCAGTTCAACGTAAATAAAAGAACTGGATAAAATGGTGTGTCCCTGCATTGCATGACTGTGTTTTCCAGGTTTCAGATGTATACCCTGAGGGAAATGGCATGAGTAGTACTTGATGTGCTCTACTAGAAATTCCTAGTCTCTGGAGCATATAGCCATAAATCCTGTTTCAACTTTTTAACATAATATTTTAACGATTATAATTACATTATTTCTCCTATCTCTTTTTTGCCAGCCCTCCCATAGACTCTTCATTGTGTTCTAATCCATGGCCTCTTTTTGTTCAACAAGAGTTACTGTTCGAACGTGACCTGTGTTTGGCTGCAGGACCTCAAAGCTATGAAGCAAAGGATTGACGGTACTGGACATTGAGTGTGTGATGGACTGTGCACACACAGGACACTGTGCCTTAGAAGAGGATCAGGAAGTGTTGTGGGAGATTGGACGATTTTACTAAACTACAAATTTCCCAGATTAGGGCCTTATCTGACCATAGTGTGGAGGACAAGGATGGGAAGGGCTGTGTGGTCTGAGTCATTTGATCTCTACTCACGCAGTGGCATTGCTGCTATTGTCCTGAAGCCCAGCTGGGTGGTCTTAAGTAATGAGGAAATTTGGGAAGGCTTGGCCATCAAGAGCACTGGTGGGAGGTAGCTAACAGGTTTTTTGAAGGATTCTCTTCTTGTTCTGCTGTGGGGGGCTATAAGGAAGACCACAAGCCAGTCCATGGTGAGTATGTGGGCCACTGTCCCAAGAACAGGAAGAGTAGGTTGCCTGAGCTAGCTATCAGAATCTGGACTGCTTGAACTGAGATATTCCATAAACTAGCCTGGGGTTCTATTCATCCCTTTGGTGACATGGGCAGAGGCCCTTGACATCTGAGCTTCCTTGAGTGTGGATTCCCTAGGGGAGAGAGAGGTTCTGCCATCCTGGCCTCAAAGACTATGAGCTCATAATATCACTGTCCAGTGTCGACACAGAGGCATTGCTTTTGTTGTGCCATGGGAAGACAGACTGGAGAACTGAAGATCTGGGTTGTAGAAGTTCTGAACATCCCATTCCATTTTCAGGTTTGTTTAACACATGTGTCAGATAGTTTAGAAACTGGTAGAAAGGAGGTGATGGGCATCATCCTTCATCAATACATGATTAGATTGTTTTCAACTCTCTGCTACTGCCAGCCACCGTGGTGTGATTCAGTGAAGCTCAGTTCCAGGGCACAAAATGAGTTTCTGATCTGTAGAGGTATCTCAGGTTTGCATGGTGTTGGGCAGGTGAATAGAGCAGATGCCACAGCTTGTGATATTATCAATGTGGCAGGAAGCAGACATGAAATTATTCTTCAACATTGTTTTGTGATTGGGCATCATTGGGGCTGGGTTTGCCTGAAACCACAAGGGGGCATGAGGCACTGTATAGCCATGTTAGGCTCTGGAGGAGATTGCCTCTATTTGCAGGGAGGGCTCCAAAGCATGGGGCCTCTCCGGAAGAAATATCAGTAACTGGAAGTTCAAAATATGAATAAAGTGTCACTTTGAGTTAATTTTGTTGAAGTTGTGAAATCTATCTATAATTTCTGTACACACATGGAATTATAGGTAGCTGTATAGACAGAAGTTTCTGTTGCACTAAGTTCCACAGCCATTCGGTCCCAAAGAAACAAACCAGGGGTTTATATTAATTATATGTTGTTTGGCCTCTTGGCTCAAGCTTATTATTAACTAACTCTTTCTATTTAAATTAACCCATAATTGTTGTCTGTATTTAGCCATGTGGCTTGGTATCTATTCTTCCTAGACATTCTCATCTTGTTTTCTCTGTGTCTGGCTGGTGACTGACTCTCTACCTTTCCTCTTCCCAGAATGCTCTTAGTCTGGTGGCCCCACCTATACTTCCTGCCTGGCTACTGGCCAATCAGTGTTTTATTGAACTAATATGAGTGACACTTCTTTACAGTGTACAAGAGCATTAACCCTCATCAGAGCTGGTTAACACTGGTCAAGATCACACTTTTTCTGGTTGAGTTTTTTGCTTATTATAATATTAGGCAAATTACAGGTACACCAAACAATCCTACAGGTCAGGCAGTTATAGAAAGATAAATAGAACAAAGATATTTTAAACAAAGAGAAATGGGTGGAAAATACTTCCAGAATTAGATTACATAATGTTTTATTAACCTTGAATTTTCTTAGCAATAAGGAGAAAGGGATAACAGCAGCAAACAGACATTGGATAATAGAAGAGTCTTCTGAATTAAATCAGCCAGTGTATTTCAAGGATGTGTTGACCTCACAATGGAAACCAAGAGATGTGCTACATTGGGGAAGGGGTTTTGCTCTTTTTTCCACAGAAGAAGAAAAACTATAGATACCATCAAAATTAATAAAGATTCAGTTTGAAAAAGAGAAATTTCCTGAGAAAGAAATGACAGCTCATCCACAATGGTGACAACAGTAAAGGTGGTGAGGAAACCATATAGGATTGGGGCAGGGTTCTGTTCTTGTCTTTGCAGGGAAAATACTCGTCTTCAAAAAGTCAAAGGACCCTGGACATCTAGATACCTAAGAGGAAAATATAATTATTCAGATAAGATCACCAAATGAAGAGAATTATAACTTATGAGGACATGATATCTGAGGCTTAGAATCTCAAAACATAAACTAAAATAATAATCATGTTTCACTTAAAAATCAAAGCTGGCTTTGGAGTTGGACACTGGCTGTGTCCTTCTCTAAATCCAAGCATGTTGTTAAAAGAAAAATTCAGAGTTTCTATCTCATGTCAGGAACCATGATATGAAACAGAAAAAAAAGAATTTAGAAAATTTTTACTTTTCTTCATACCTAATATTGTCTCTATCATATCTTTCATTGAATATATATGCCTGTATATGTTTATATAAAAAATGTTTAAGTTTTCCATAATGAACAATGAATTTTCCTGCAGTAATCTTTGAAGTTTACAAGAAGAAGATGGGGTCCCACAACAACAACTCCACCTGGTTGTTATGATGTCAAATGGTGTACTTTTTTTTTACAATGTTCTTTTTTAAAATTTATTTATTATTTATTTTTCTATGACATTTATTGAGCTCTACATTTTTCTCTGCTCCCAAGATCGCTATGCTCCCAATTTACTCAGGAGATCGTGTCTTTTTATACTTTCTACTTCCCATGTAGATTAGATCTATGTAAGTCTCTCTTAGTGTCCTGTCCATCACAGTAACAGGAAAAGAATTTGTGTGTGGAGCATGGCTTCTCCATTTGGACCAGAGGAGGAAAAACAGTGTACTGGGTACACTGCAGGGTGAAATAGGCTAGACAATGGCTAGATCACAGACCTAAGCCTAAGGTAGTGAACTGCAAGGTCTCCAACATAAAGAACTGATTAGGCAGGGTGACTTTCTGTGTAATTTCTGGACATGTATTAATCCCTTCTATGAAAAGGAATACAGATAGAATTGGTGGTTTTAAAGTTTAGGGGAGGGGGGATAGCTGGAACTGCTTAGTATGCAATTTCCAGTTAGAGAACTCTCCTATGCAGATTATGTGCAATCCTGGCTGACATAGTTAACTCAGCTGCAATGTTTGAGACACTGGCCATTGGATGTAACTCTGTATCAGTTTATAGCCCTAAGCAGCTGTCATTTTACATAGGACCAAGTCATACAATGTCTTATTAATGGCATTCTCTACCAGGGAAGGGTCTAGTGTAATGGTCTGTCCTGTCCCTTTAAGAGACAAGCCCTTATCACTCCTTCCCCTGTCTGCTGAGGCAAGCAGATCTTCCTTCCACTTCCAGTCTGAGCCCCTCCCTTTCTGTCTCTCTCCCAAAGAGGCAGCTTCTGCCTCTCTCCCTTCCCCCTCCTCTCTCTCTCTCTCTCTGTTTCTCTTTCTCTGCTCTTCTCCCTTCTCCCCTTTCCTTTTCCCCTCCATAACCCACTAAATAAATATCCACTTTCACTGCATGACTTGCCTAATAGGTCTCTGTCTCTCACCCACCGCTGCTGTCGCTCCTCGTGAGACTGGCTACCCTGCCAAGGTCTCTCACCTGCCGCTGCTCCCTGACTGGGATTTGCTGCCCTTCATGGCCTGCTGCCCACTGCAGCCACTTGGGGACTGTGGCATTTTATTTTTACCATAATACCTAGTCTTTTTCAAAGTTGGTATGGCTAAGTGTTCTTCCAATTATTATTTTTTTTTGTTTTCTCATGACAGGGTTTCTCTATAGCTTTTGGAGCCTGTCCTGGAACTAGCTCTTGTAGACCAGGCTGGCCTCGAACTCATAGAGATCCACCTGTCTTTGCCTCCCGAGTGTTGGGATTAAAGGCGTGCACCACCACCACCTGGCTCTTCCAATTATTTTTATTTCTTTAACAAGTCACATTTTGGTATCAATTTTAAAATTTCATTTTCTTTAAATGCATTACTGCTCTAATCTCTACATTTGTTTGTTTGTTTCTATTTTACATTTCTGGGTCATTAAGAATGTCATTGCATTTTTTTCTAAGTGCTCTCTCTCTCTCTTTCTTTATCCATATTAGCTTAGAACAGTGTTTCTTAACCTGTGGTTTGCAACTCCTGGGGTCAAAGATTCTAACACAGGAGTTACCTAAGGGCATCAGAAAAGAGAGATGTTTATATTACAATTCATAACAGTAACAAAATTATGGTTATAAAGTAGCAATGGAAATAATTTTATAGTTGACTGTAACCACAGATATACAAACTGTATTAAAGGTTGCAGCATTAAAAAGTTAAGAACTACTTGTCCAGGTCAATGTCTCCTATAGTTCTGTCCTGCCTCACAGTATGTAACTGAGAATTGCTTGAACACCTAAACCTGACCTTACCACCAGTCTGGGAAGACAGTCCTGCAACTCCTTCCAGGCTGGTTTCAGCTGTGGGACAATAGTCTTTTATCCTGTCACTTGTATTATTTTTAATAAAATGCTGATTGGCCAGTAGCGAGGCAGACCTCTGTGTGTTTTTTTGGGACTGAACAACTGCAGGACTGGGCGGGACAGAAACCTCAGTCAACAGGTTTCATTTCCAGGATTCTTGCAGTTTCTGTGGTTTTTATTGCTTCTATTTCCATTTTCAGGTCTTGAACAGTTTTATTTGTTTCCTTTAACTATTTGGGTTTTTTTCCTTTATTTTAGAAATTTATTGTTATCCTCTAATTGTTTGTTTTCATGATTTTCTTTGATTTATTGATTTCCTCCAGTTCTTTGTGTTTTCCTGAGTTTACTTAAATGATTTATTAATTTTCTATTTAAGGACCTTTGTTATCTTCTTATAGTTGTTTTTAAGGTCTTTTTCTTGAATTTCAGCTATGTTGGAATATTCAGTACCTGGTGTTTAGGTACTTGGGGTTGGGATGATTATATGTCTAGGTGCTGATTTCTGACTTCATCTTTATTTGATGGGAGTTTTGTTCCTGGATTTCTGTTTCTTCTCTAGAGTTTCAGCATGTGTTTTGGCTGAGTGTTGTCTTATTTTACTAGCCTTCTTGACTGGTTGTTTAAGGGAGAATGCTTGCTGGTGTAGAAGGGTAGGGGAATGGGAGACCAGGGGGAGATTTTCCTAGAGAGTCACAAGAGGTGTGGAGAGGGTGGAGGGGAAACTGCCTCTTGTGTTCTTTTCCAGTGCTAGGGGCAACTGTGAAATTCAAGTCTGGGCTAATAGATAATGTAGTAGATATGTGAACAGCTTACCTGGTCTTCTGGCAGATGTGACAAGCAATTGACAGGGGTTGTCTGCCTGAATTGGGACCTGGGACACAAAGTTGAGGCAAAGAGAAGGGTAGGTGGGAATGGTCTCTAGAATCCACAGGAGATGTGGATGGGGAAGAGGAAGCTACTGGTGGTGTTCTGTTGCAACCCTAGGGGTAACCCTGAGTATTGCATCTTGGATAACGCAGAGTGGAGAATGTCTGTGTGCAGCCTGCCTGGTCCTATACCCAACATCTTAATACAGATTGTAATCAGATTAACATGGATCATCTATTTACTTAATTCTTTATTTAGGTTTTTGTTGTTGTTAATCTGTGAAAGACTTACAATTTATGTGATAAAAATTACTATGGGGGCCAGGCATGTCACTCAGCAAGTATTCTTCTTTGGGTTGACCTGAGTTCATATACCAACATATACCAACACCCAAGTGGGGAGACTCATAGCCACCTGCTACTCCAGATGCAGGGAATCTGACACCTTCTTCTCTGGTATGCCACCTGTACATGTGTGGGAAACATGCCCTCTCACACACACAAACATACACATAAAAATGGGGAGAGACTTGTTTCCAAAATCACTTTTGACTTAAAAAGCAATTAGAGCAGAACAAGTTGCTTTAGATATACAATACAAACCATACAATGTTTATTTAAAAACCTGTTATCTTGCATTTGGTTGAAAATATTTTCATTTCCTCACTCTGATGTAGACTTTCATCCTATCTTCAATCATAGGAAACAAAATGGTTTCTAAGTGATGCTAACAGACATCCTATTCTTTGTTAAAATGGAATGAGATACTTTTTGTAGTCAAAACTATTTTCTGCAATGTAGAAACAGAAAGCTTCAAGTGAAATAATCCAATTTTAGTGGAACAGCCCTCCTAGCCCTACATATTTTCTATTATTGGAAAAGGAGAGAACACAGGGGAGTGGTGGTCAGTGTTTTATTTTGATTTTGTTTTTTTAATTTTTATTTTGGCCAGAATCTTTAAGTTCTTTTTAATGGACCATGTTAAATTTTTATGTCTGTCTTTGTGTCTCCATTTATCAGTGGTGCCATATATGTTGTGTGATTTTACTAGTTATAATCTAACTATATTGATATTTCTCTAGAAAATTATGGACCTTTACTTATTTTTGAATTCTGAAAAAAATTACTATATTATGTTATGAGTTCCTTGAGTTTTTAGGTTTGGGAACTTCTTGTGAAGAAACAGTTTTAGTTTTCTCTTCCTGATCTTATTTTCTTGCCTCTCATTTCTTAGCATATCTTTGTTTTCCAGTTGTTACTATCATCAATATTTGCATTTTTGCTATTTTAGTTATTGATGTGGTTAATACATTGATATTTGTTTTTTTTTAAACTTTCTTGTATGTTATTGTCTATGTGTTCTAATTAGTTCCAGGTATCAGAGCATAAAGTCTTCTCATAGAACATCAATTGAGGATGTACCCCCATCAGAATGTCTGGTTGAGAGATTGTGTTGATTGATGATAAATGTGTGAAGTCCCTTCTACCGAGGGTGGCAATATTCCTAAGAAAGTAGGCCTGGGCTGAATAAGAAAGCTACCAGAGTATGATACAATGATCAAGTAAGAGAAAAAGCCAATGAACAAAGTTTTACCATGCTTTTTGCCATAGTTGGTAGCTTGAGTTTCTTTCCTAAACTCCCACAATGATGGATTGTGATCTGACAGAATCAGCCAAATAAACCCATTCATTACCAGAAATGCTTTGTTTAGAGAATTTAATAGCACCAGAGAAGCAAGTTAGAATAAAGATGGTACACAAAAAGTGATTTTGTTGCTTGGCAGAACCTAGGAATATTATCTTTTGGAGAAATGAGGGAGACATCAGGATATTGGATTGCAAAAGCCATAGAAATCTCTACAAAAAGCTTAATTAGGTGCTCTTATAGGACCTCAAAGGTGGGAGTGTTGAGAGTAATCACAGAGAGTGGAGGTCCAGGTCATAGAATTTCAGTGGGAAATAGACTCCATGATATATTAAGCTAGAGGTCATTTGTGTGATCTTTGGCCCCAAACCTTTATTATGCCCATACCCTGAGAAATTGAGTAAGGCATACTTAAAAAATAATGGTCTAATTTCTTAGATGAAAAACTGAATCTCTTAGGTGGCTATTATTGATGACTCATTCAGGACTGCAGTGAAAAAAGCAACAATGCATCAGAAATAAATGCAAATCTGTAGGTTGGAGAGAAAAAGAGCCCTAGGTAGTTTCAGATGGCAGCCAAGTGCTGAAACAGGCAGGGATTGTCAGATAGATTATAACCTTTAAAAAGATGGCCCTTGCTCTACATTGGGAACAAGCAAGGTGCCCTAAGGTTAAGAATCCATCCTTTCATGCCCTCAATGGAAGGATTAGGTGAGTGATTCTTAGTTCAAGGAAGCAACTTCATACAAAATCTAATGCGACTCTGGTCCAAGCATGGCAGGATCCATCACAACTTAGAATCCAAATTTGGGGACTTCATCCTTGTTGCACTGGTTCTGGAAGCAAGAAAGATGAAAAATTTCAGGTCATTGATTCTTAGTCTGTGGTTTCAGTTCAGGGTTGTGACAGGCATCTGTGTTTGACAGAGTCAGAGCCCCAATGAGAAAGGAGACTGAGAGTTCGTTGCATAATGCTGTGAAGATGAAGCCTGGGTTGTATTTTGAGACCATAAGACGTTGATATAGCTAAACTGAAACATTGGCCATGGAGAGCTGTATATAGAAAGTGGAAGAAAACAAAGAGAGAGATATGTCAGAAATTGCAGGAATTGGGGCATCTAATCTCTTTGAAACTGAACACCCAGCCGGGCGGTGGTGGCGCACGCCTTCAATCCCAGCACTCGGGAGGCAGAGGCAGGCGAATCTTTGTGAGTTCGAGCCCAGCCTGGTCTACAAGAGCTAGTTTCAGGACAGGCTCCAAAGCTACAGAGAAACCCTGTCTCGAAAAACCAAAAAAAAAAAAAAAAAGAGCTAGGTCCGGGACAGGCTCCAATCCAAAGCTATAGAGAAACCCTGTATCAATAAACAAAAAACACACCGACAACAACAACAACAACAAAAAAAAGAATTAGGAAAAGCTAAGCAGTGGTGGCATAATACTTGTAATCCTAGCACTTGGGATGCTGAGGCAGGAGGCTATCAGTGAGTTCAAGGCCTGCCTCATCTACCAAGCAAGTTCCAGGGCTGTTACACAGAGAAACCCTGCCGCAAAAAACAAAAGAATTAGTAAAGTGCTCATGAAACACCATGAACCAACTAGATGGCACTTAATAGCAATCAAAGGTGAAATAAAAAGGCAGACAATTTCTTTGATGAAATCCAACCTGCTTCCATCGTCAAGGCTGTACAGCCAGTAGAACTAGAGGGAACATGTGCCCATCTGTCAAATTTCAAAAAAAAAAAAAAGCTAGACTCTCACACGATCATAAAAGATGAAAATCTTATGGCTGATAGCATCCAACCTCAAGTGAGAAAAACTTGACACAATGCAGCAGGAACTCTCGCTATTCTCCAGTACACCATATAAGGGGAAATTTTGTCCCTGCAGATTTTGGAACAACTAAAACCCTCTTTTCTTTTCTTTTCTTTTCTTTTCTTTTCTTTTCCATCATCCATTCATCCCCCTCAGAGGACATCTGGACATTTGAAAGGATTTGGTTTTCTTTCATGTAAGTAGAAGGTTCTTTAGACATAACTCTGAAAACACTAAAATGGAATAGCCAGTTTCTACTCAGTTCAGTTCAGTTCAGTTTTCTACTGAAAACTCATGTCTGGCATGTTTCTGTCTTTGGTGGGTTCCTGTCCCACCATCCTCACAGCAGCCAAGAAAGAACTGGCAGCCATCTGTAACTCTAATTTTAGCAAAACCCCTCCCCGATTCTTCTGTCTTCTGAAGGTAACAGGCACTCTCACAGGGTTCACAGAGGCAGGCAGGCAGGCAGGCAGACACACAGGCAGTGTATGTATGTGATATCAAGCATGCCTGTACGTGCCCTATCATCCTTTATGATAGGGCAATGGCACTATTAAATTGGGGTAGGTCTCAGGAGCACATGAACCCAAATCTCTGCTGGGTGGTGACCACAGGAAACCAGGCTCTAAGCTGTAGCCTTGTAACCGGTTCTGGAGCTCCCAAGTGCTGATATTAAAGGAATGTGCTACTACTGCACCACCTCTCCTCTCCTCTGCAGGTGGACATCAGCTTGACTGACTGACATGGCACTACCCAAGACAGGAACAAGTGTGCAAATACCACTGTGGGCATCCCAGCTCCTCTGTGCCCACCACTTAGGCCCTCCCTCCACCACTCTGCTTTACAGCAAGGGGCTAGGCCTCCATTGAGAATTCCAGGAGGTGCCTCATTTTCTACCTCACTGTGCCTGATGGCTGTCTGAACCTTGTTAAGACCAAAGAAGGTTGCCTGTGCAGCCTGTGAAGGATGAGACTTTCAATTTTAATCCCATGAAACCCCTCCTGTATAAGTCATGTACACCTCCTCCCATCAGCCAGCACTGTCTTTCCATGTTCCTTAGTTTGTTCATATATTAACGTGGGGCATCTCTTTACACAGCCCTGCCTGGAAAACATGACTTTCAGAGTTCACAGAGTTCACTCTGCCTCCTGAGTGACAGGATGATGATAGTAAAGGTGTTTTGCTTTCTTTTATTGTATATTTAGTTAAATTTAAATTTTATTCAAGTGTTTCTCTCTGTTTGTATGTTTGTGTGTGTGTGAGAGAGAGAGAGACAGTGAGACAGAGAGAGAGAAGAGAGAGGGTGTTGAGTATAAAGTTATGCTCCAGACACTTTCTAGGTCACATGTCAAAAGTTTTCATTATGAAAACTAAAGTCAATAAAAAACTGTGAACTTTTTATTCGTTTGTTTGTTTGTTTGTTCGTCCACTCATTCATTCATCTGTTCACATATTTGCTTACTTTTTTTATTTACAGTTAGGGTTAGGAATCAGTACAGAACCATCCTAGGTAGGAAGGTATCACCGGAAAAGAGTAGGAGCTCATGACCTTCCCTTTTGGAAGGGAGCATTCTGAGGGGAACAGGTCGCGAAGGTAAGAGTAAGACAAGAAACCTTAGTTTCCAGAGCTGCCTGCTTCGCACAAGTCCTTTCTCCCCAAAGTCAGGCATTTAGATAAGCAAGGGTCTCCATCCATTCCCTTTTGAGGAACTTCAGGCCCTGACATTAACACATGCCTGGGGCCTATTGGCAAGGGCAATGCTAGCTACACTCCTCCTCCAGTGACCTGAAGCCACACCCCAGTCCACTTCTGCTGGCAGCCATTGGAATTCATCTCAGATCCTGCAGCCTCTTCAGGCCACAGACCATTTCTTTTAAAATCCCTTCCCCACCACCCACATATGTCAGATAAATAAATACTCAGCAGCAGAAGCTCTAAAGCAGCTTCTCAAATTTTTTTTTTATTTTTTTTTCTCGAGACAAGGTTTCTCTGTGTAGCATTCCTAGCTGTCTGGCCTTGAACACACAGAGACCTGCTTGCCTTCTTTGTGGAGTTTTGGGGTTATAGCCGTGTGCCTCCACCAACCAGTTCATTTCTTTTTTTTTTAATGCCATGCTATTTAGTTTAATTTTAGTTAGTTTTCTGAAATTGTATACTTCCTTTGAAAACCGAACCCATTGATTTACATTAGCAAGAGACTTGCTGTAGAATTTGGCATAAATCTCCAGTCAATCTGGGACAGGTCTGTCTTTAGATTAGAAACCACTGCTGGACCACGGTGCTGAGTAGTCAGCTCACCCGGTCCCGTCACTCAGACCTCACCAGCCAATCAGAACCTCCAACAGACCCGCCAGTCAGATGGGCGGGTTTTTCCGGGAGTCAACTTCCGTTCCGGTTCAGCTCTCTCAGGCCCTGCGCTCGGTCTCTCTTGTGGGCAGAGAGTGTGTTAGCTCGGCAGCTGCACCATGGTGAGTGAGGGATTGCTCTCCACAGACGGGAGGAGTGGCTGGGCTTGGCGAGCGAGGAGCCAATGTCGTCAAAGTAGGTGGAGCGGCCGCTGAGGCTCGCGGCCGTGTGGTGGGTCCTCCACTGGGTGGGAGCCAGCGGAGGGACACAGAGTTTAGCGTCTTCCTGCCTCAGTAGTCCTAAACTTGCAGCTCTCTGCTGGCAGCCTCTGAATCACTTCACTGCCCGGGCTGTGTCTGCACGGAGCAGAGCGTCGGGAGCCGCAGATGGTGGTGTCTGTCGAGCTTATATCGTCGCATGTGAGAGATATCACCACATTCGCCAAACGGGGAGACTCCTGGTCTCTCCTGGGTCTTCAGAAGTTCTGCACTTTTAACATTTAGGTTTGGGATCCGTCTGTAGTTAATTTTGTGCGGCTTGTAGAAGGTTTCTCCTGTGTAGAGTAGCGCTCCACTACTAAACTGATGTAGACGAGTATAGTTGATAATAGAATTAATGATATAAGGATTTACCGGTTCTTAGGAGACATTAAATCAAACAAAGTAGAATTTTAAGTGAGGGAGCGCTGCACCCAAATATCCAAAGATGAGTAGCATGCACACCATGCCTGTTAGAGATTAGTGTCATGAGATGCAAATGTTTGTTCTCCAGGATTAATCAGCCATTAAGGTACATTCCTATAACAAATGAGACAACCATGTTTTACAACCATCCAGAAGACCCACTTGCCCATCAAAGGCCTCTGACTTGCTGCTCAGAGGCTGTTACGGGGTCCCAACCTTGTGTGCCAGGAGAGTATAATAATTCTACAACAGCTGCATTTTTCAGCTCTTAGGAAAGCAGTTGTGACTCAGTGTCCCCTGTGCTGATTCAGGTGCACTTGAATCCTGTCTGCAGCCCCACAGGGCATTGCCCTTGCTATCCTCCTGGCTAACCATCATAAATTTTTGGATTACAAGTATGCTGCACCACAGAGCTCTAAAATTACCAGTTTGAGTCATACAGTGGGACTGCCCATTGCAATAACAATAAAAGGATTTGCATGTGGAGCATGGCTTCTCCCTTCAGACCAGAAAAGGAGGAGCGGTATACCGTGTACACTGGAGGGGTAAACACACTGGACAATAGCTAGTTCTTAGACTGAAGTTTAAGGCCGTGGGCTGCAGGGGTGTCCATTTCAAAGAAGGACCTGATGGGGTCCAGTGTGTGACTTTCTGTGTAATTTCCCATCATACATTAATTCCTTCCTTGTGAATGAAACAGGCACTGGTGGGTGTACAGTTTAGGGAGGACAGCTTGAACTCCTAAGTATTTAGTTTCCAATTAGTGAACTCTTCCATGCAGATATGTTCAATCCTGGTTGACACAGTGAAGTCAGCTCAGTTGTTTGAGACACAGGCCATCGGCTGTTAACTCCATGTGTCAGCTTACAGCACTCAGCAGCTAACATTTTACATGGGACAAAGTCATGCATTCTTTTATTAATGGCATTCTCCCTACCAGAGAAGTGCCTACTCTGTTTCAAAGTCAGTATAACTGAATGTTTGATTATTTTTTTATCATTTTAAGAAGTCAATTATTGGTTATCATTTTTAGATTTCATTTTCTCCAACGGCATGACTTCTATAATCTCTTTGTTTCTATTGTCCAATGTTTCCCAGTTTTTGAATTTCATTCCATTTTTTAAGTGCTGTTTATTTATTCATCTATTTATTTATATCAGTTTAGAGCAGTGATTCTCAACCTGGTGGGCCATGACTCCTTTTGAGGGATCAAATGAACCTATCACAGGACTGGCCTAAGACCATCAGAAAGTACAGATATTTACATTATAATTCATAACAGTAGCAAAAATATAGTTATGAAGTAGCAGTAAAATAATTTCATAGGTGGGGAGATCACTACA
>PVIU01025220.1:0-24121 GCA_004026605.1 Ondatra zibethicus
GGGTCCAGATGAATCCGCGGAAGCTGGTTGGGCGAGGATCCCGGTCCCAAAAGCAGGCCTACTGAGGGTTGCCAGCTCCTCTCTGCTCAGCTCCGTGGGACCAAGAACACTCTTAATACTCCACAACGAAGTGTTCTAAGTACCCACTTTGGGACATCCAATTCCCATCTCTGGAGTGCAGACTTTGCTTTTCTAAGTAAAGCTGAGCTTAAATTATCTGTGTCTTTTGAGAAGACAAGAATGTGGAAATGCCTTAGCACAAGTGGGCCTTGAGCTATTAGTTTCATGGGCTTCTAGAACTACAGTCATGTGTTATCAGGCCCTGCTGAAGCTTCTGAGAATTCTTCCCTTTCTTTTGAATTTTTGAGACAGGATCTTTCTATATAGTCCTGTCTGGCCTGATACTTGCTATGTAGCCCAGGTGATATCAAAGGGGTTCCAGGGTAGTCCAGAGCATAATGTCCAAGTTCACTGTATCATAAGACTTGGACAAGATATGGTATAGCAGTAGTTAAAGTATATATTTAAAAAAACATGAATTCCGCCCCCCCCATAGATTTATTACAAGCAAGAGTAAGATGCTGGGCATGGTGGCTCACATTGATAATCTCAGTATATGAGGCTGAGGCAGGTGTATCACCAGGTGGTCCAAGACCAGCCTGGTTTCCTGAGTTTCAGGATAGCCTGAGCTACTGAGAGAGAGCCTGTTTCAAAACAAACAAATTTAAACAACACCAAGCAAAAAACTCATGGGACTACATGGGAGGAGGCTTTGAGCAAACTCGTGGCTTAAGTTCCTTCCCAGCTGAACGTCAGGGGTGGGAATGGTGTGGGTCCTTACTCTGACTGACAGATGAACGTCTACATGACTTTTAGGTGATATATCCCATATTCTAAGCACATATACGACCAGTCATGCATATGTGTGAAACAATTAGCAGGGGTTTTCCTCTGACAGGTCATTTCAAGAACAGAGTGGACTTCACAGTACTCATACTAACTTCTGGCTTAAGCTATGCTCGTCTCTCTCTTCCTTTACCAGGAACTGTCTGACCTCAAATTACCCACAGGAAGGAGGTACTGGGTGTGGTCCTAGAGTGGAGAGGTGCCAGAGGTTGCTGGGCTGTGCCTAAGCTTGCCTACCTTACAGGCAAGTCTTGAAGTAGAGACAATCCTTCTGCCTCAAGCTCCTGAGTGGTGAATAGGATTACCGGTGTGTGCCACGTTACACAGTTAGGCTTGTTTAAAAATCTTCTTGAGCATTTGAGACCATCTTGGCTTACATAGTCAGCTTCAGGCCATATAGCCTGAACCTGTCTAAAAAATAATGCTGGTATAGTGGTGTATACCTGTAATTCCAGCACTTGGAAGGCCAAAGCAGGAGATTGACACAAAGATTAGTCTCTACATAGTGAGTCCAGGCCAACTAAATCTGTGAAGTGAACCCTGACTCAACAAAGCCCAAAGCAATGCAAAGACAAATATCAAAGTCTATTGTGAAATATTATTTTAACTGGGCAAATATGGTGCTGTAGGAAATCCTACAGCCAGTAGCCTTTGAGTTACCCGCTCACTGGGTCGTGGCCTCTTATATTGTTTATGCCAACGTAAAGCATGTGTCCGGCCACTTTTCCTCTGCTGGAAGGGAGAACAGCAACTGAATCCTGCAGCTGTGAATGAACAAGAGGATCACTTCCTCCAACAATGTTACACTTGTTCATGCTGCAGAATATTACTTTAACTGGGCAAAGCTGTGTTACTTTTGTTTATGCTGTGTTTGTTTAATTATGTAAAGGTGTGCTGCATTTGTTTCACCTTGCCTGCCTAAGGCACCTGATTGACCTAATAAAGATCTGAATAGCCAATAGCTAGGCAGAGAGAGGGATAGGTGGGGCTGGTGGGCAGAGAGGATAAATAGGAAGAAAAATCTAGGCTTGTGGGGCTGGAGAGATGGCTCAGCGGTTAAGAGCATTGCCTGCTATTCCAAAGGTCCTGAGTTCAATTCCCAGCAAACACATGGTGGCTCACAACCATCTCTAATGAGGTCTGGTGCCGTCTTCTGACCTGCAGACATATATTGTATACATAATAAATAAATATTAAAAAAAATCTAGGCTTGAGAGAGAATGAGGGAGAGAGGGAGATGCCTGAGGCCAGCCAGCCAGTCAGGCAGCAAACCAGCCAGCTAGATGGAGTTGGACAGACAGAAGGAAAGAAAAGTAAAAAGCCCTGAGGCAAAATATAGATAAGGAGAAACAGGTTGTTATAAATGCTAGCAAGAAATGAGCATAAAATATAAGGCCAAACATTTATAACTAATATTAAGTTTCCATGTCATGATTTGGGAGCTGGTTGGTGGCCCAAAAGAAAAAGCTGATACAAAAGTCCTCAAAACAAAATGTCCAGGCCTCAGAGCTTGCCAACATTAAGATGCCTGCAGATTGTAATTGCGATCCTCAGCTGACTTAGGGTCTTTTTTTATAGGGTCTTACTATATAACTGTGGATGTCCTGGAACTCATTATGTAGACCAGGCTGTCCTCAAACTCACAGAGATCTCCCTGTCTCTGCCTCCTGAGTGCTGGGATTAAGGTGTGTGACACTACACCCAGCTTAGAGAATTTCTTTTTAAAAAATCTTTTTTTAGATTTATTTATTTGTATGAGTGTTTTGTCTGCATGTATATCTATGCACTGAGTGCCTGCTGGTGCCTGTGGAGGTCAGAATAGGCCATCAGACCTCCTAGACCTAAAGTTATGGGTGGTTATGAGCCACCATTTGCGTGCTGGGAACAGAACACAGGTCCTCTGAAAGAACAATTGTATCAAGTCTTTTCCTGTCCCCAGAAGCCAGCTCCCAAATAATGATATGGAGACTTCTTATTAATTAAAAAAGCAGCTGAGCGGTGGTGGCACACACCTTTAATCCCAGCACTCGGGAGGCAGACGCAGGCGGATCTCTGTGAGTCCGAGACCAGCCTGGTCTACAGAGCTAGTTCCAGGACAGGCTCCAAAGCCACAGAGAAACCCTGTCTCAAAAAACCAAAATAAATAAATAAATAAAAATAAAAAAGCTTGGCCTGTGGCTTAGGCTTGTTCCTAACTAGCTCTTATAAGTTAAATTAACCCATAGTTTTATTAATTTATGTTCTATCACATGGCTTTTACTTCTATCTCATTCTGTGTGTTTGACACTATCCAAGTCTTGCTGACTTTTCTGTCTTTCTTCTTCTTCCCAGAGTCCTCTTTGAGCCCGTTAAGTCCCGCCTATACTTCCTGCCTACCAATTGGTCATTTAACTTTTTACTAAACCAATCAGAAGGCACCTTGGCAAAGATACATCTTCACAGTGTATAAAAAGATTATTCCTGGCTGGTCAGTGGTGGCGCATGCCTTTAATCCCAGCACTTGGGAGGCAGAGGCAGGCGGACTTCTGTGAGTTCGAGACTAGCCTGGGCTAAAAGAGTTAGTTTCAGGAAAGGTTCCAAATTTACAGAAACCCTGCCTTGAAAAACCAAAAAACAAAACAAAAAAAGACAAAAAAACCCAAAAAACAAAAAAAAAACCTGCCTAGCAATCTCTCTATGCCCTTTAGAAATTTTTAAAAAGACACATTTGTGTTTCTCCCTTTTGCTATCTACTATTATGTTTTATCACTTGTAAAATTAGTGTGTTTAAGAGGCATACAGGAGTGTAAGTTTGAAGCAGACCTCAAAGGAAAGACAAAAAGGATTTGCTCTATATGTGTCATTTACAGGAGTAGGGAGGTAGCTCAGTGGTAAAGCACTTGCCTAGCACGCGTAAGACCCCAGCCTGGTGGTGCTGGCACACGCCTTTAATCCCAGCACTCAGGAAGCAGAGGCAGGCGGACCTCTGTGAGTTCGAGGCCAGCCTGGTCTACAAGAGCTAGTTCCAGGACTGGCTCCAAAGCTACAAATAAACCCTCCCTTGAAAAACCAAAGGAAAAAAAAACCAAAAAAATAAACCCCAGCTGAATTCCATTGTAAGCACTGAAAAACTAGAGATTTGTGTGGTGGTTTATACATTTAATTCCAGCGCTTGTGATACTGAGCCAGGATAATTGTCACAGATTTGAGGTCAGGGCCAGCTTGGGATACATAAGGAGTTTTAGGACAGTCTGGGCTACAGAATGAGACCCTGGTTTGAAGAAAAAGTAGTATTTCCTACAAGGAGATAAGCTCGAAGTCCTCAATTTTACTGCGCATGGTGGTGCTATATGCGGTGTGGATGAACACTCCTAGAGAGAAGACAGACCTGTATGTTCTGCAAAGGATGACAAGAGTTTCAGAGATTGCGGAGGGGTTATAATGTAGGTCCAGGGCCTACTCACAAACTATCTTCAGTTATTTTGGCTCCCTGGACAGCCATTTTCCTCTTTGTGTGACCTAACATCCCTGTGGCTAGCACGTGAAACCTTTGGGGAATGCATAAACTTAACAGACCACTAACTTCTAGCACTCCAAAAGCTAGAAATGCCGTCAGGTATTTGAGGCCTCTAGCAGAGTTTTCCCCAGTTTGCTGTGATCTGTCTACCTGATGGACCCATCATTGTATTTGAAAAATGTGTTAATTTACTACATCAGACAGAGTCTCAAATAAAAATTATGGGTTGTGTGGGATGATTTAGTAAGTAAAGACACTTGCCACTCAGGCCTGAGGACTTGAGTTTGACCACCTCGACTCATGTAAAGAAGGAGAGAATCAACTCCACAAAGTTGTCCTCTTGTGTCCACATGTGCTCCATGGTATGTGCAAACCCAAACACACATATCATACAAACACACACACACCAATAATAAATAAAATGAAGTTTTTAAAAAATTGAAAAAGTGTATCTGTAACAGACAAATGAAACAACCTGGGTATCCTTTTCCCCATCAAAGAATCAGGTAACAAACTGATCTTTGTTGCATCTTTTCTATAGAACTGTAACATTGACAGAGAGAAGACAGAGAAAGTAAACACCTTTCTCTCATTTTGCCAAATTATAAATAAACCCTTTTTTTCTTTACCAGTTTCTGTTCTCTAATTTCTTTAGAACACAAGGAAACTGAGGCAGCGAGTTTATAGCCTCAGTGGTGCCTGGTACATGCCATAGATGCATTATGCACATCCACATTCACAAACTTATTAGAACAAAGTAAATGCCAGCTGTCTCACTAAATATTTTGAAAGGATAGATTTGATGTCCACTCCACAGGAGAAAATTCACATCTGATACTGTAAAACTAGCCAAAAGCTCTTTGCTAGAGAGGTGTGGTGGTGCACCCCCAGGATAAAGGCAGGTGGATCTCTGAGTTTAAGGCCATATCCACGTTCAGGCCAGGTAAGCTACATAGTGAGACCTTGTCTCAATAAAAGCCACTTGTTGTAAAGATCTTGGATCCTATTGTGAAAGTTACTGCTGTTGTTTTGCTAAATGGACATAATGTGTCTGTCAAACTTGCAGTGTAAGTAATCACATTCATGACCATAGAATAGTGTGGCTGTCAACTCTGGTCAGCCAAGCTCCTTTGTGCAGGGCTCAGCAGTGACTACAGATGCTCATAACTGGTCAAAGTACTTAGAATAAATGACTGTTGAGTACTCATCCCTAAATAGGACATCTATAGCACACTCTCCAAAGCCCAAGGAACATTATGAAGGGATAGACAGAAAGAATGCAAGAGTAGAAGGAACGGTGCAATAGTGTGGAACATTGACTTCCTGGCAGGACATGGCAGGCAGTTGCACTCTCGAACTCACAGAAGCTATTATTACTTGCACAGGATCCCCATAAGTTTGTGCTCATCAACACCCTGTCACAGAAGGAGGAAGGGTTCATGGGGCCCACTCCTCTCTGAAGATCTGAAGGCAGATAATTTTTTTTCCAGCAGTGTAAGCATTGGTAAAGTGTTCCTTAGCAACGCATTATGATAAAAATATCTCTTACATTCTGAGAGACTGGAACTTTTGCTGGGCCTCACAGCCAGAGTTAATAGTAAACCTCGAGGTTACTTAAAACTTTAGACTGATCTACAGCTGTACTCAGCCTGTTTGCTCAACCTACCTTTGAGAGAACAATGTAGTTGGGAGTGGTGGTCTCTGAGTCCTGCACTTGTGAGGCAGGAGCTGGTGGATCTCTGTGAGCTCAAGGCCAGCCTGGTCTACATAGAGACTTCCAAGATAGCCAGGGCTGTATAGAGACCTTGTCTCAAAAAAAAAATGATGTTTCAATCCAAAGTAATCTCAGTTCCATTTCCCTTACTCTGGACTCATGCTGTGATATCTGTGCCCCTTTAGGTTATATTCTGCTTCCTCCCTACATTAGTGTTGTAAGGAGGGCCACTTGTTTGTCTCCTGGCCACCCGGCAGCTCAGACTGGAAATAATCACACAGAAACTGTATTAATTAAGACACTGCTTGGGCCGGACAACGGTGGTGCATGCCCTTAATCCCAGCACTCGGGAGGCAGAGGTAGGCAGATCTCTGTGAGTTTGAGGCCAGCCTGGTCTACAAGAGCTAGTTCCAGGACAGGCTCCAAAGCTACAGAGAAACCCTGTCTCAAAAAACCAAAAAAAAAAAAAAAAACAAAAACAACAAAAAAAAACCCAAACAAAACCAAATTCAAACAAAAAACCCAACAAAACAAAACACTGCTTGGCCCATTAGCTCTAGCTTCTTTTTGAGACAGGGTTTCTCTGTAGCTTTGAGCCTGTGCTGGAACTAGCTCTTGTAGACCAGGCTGGCCTTGAACTCACACAGATCCTCCTGCCTCTGCCTCCTGAGTGCTGGGATTAAGGGCATGTGCCACCACTGCCCGGCAGCTCTAGCTTCTTATTGGCTAACATTTATATCTTAATTTAACACATTTCTAGTAATCTGTGTATTGCCACGTGGCTGTAGCTTAAGGGGTAAAGTTCCCAGCATCTTTCTCAGGCAGGGCTACATGGTTTCTCTCTGACTCTGCCTCCTTTCTCCCAGCATTCAGTTTAGTGTCCCATCCTGTGTCCTGTTCCCTGCCCCCGCCTCACCTAGCTAGGTTCTGCCCAGCTATAGCTCCAAAGCAGTTTCTTTATTAGCCAATGGTAGTCACAGCATACAGAGGGGAATCCCACATCACATTAGACCACAAAGACTTCTGCTGATACACAGATCAGACAACTTTATGTTTGCTAGGGAGTTCAGAATCTGATTCCTGCACAAAGACATTGGCGAGCTGCAGCCTTTGGTCTGCAGTCATGCTTTGTTCTGGCTGCCTGGTTTCACATGGCGACAGGGATTAGTTACTACCTAGTAATATTACCTATCATAGGCTGAAGAAGCTAGAAGTCAGCCTCATCTGCAGTCAATTGGCCCTTTGTATCAACTGCCTCTTCACTTTGCATAGCAACAGGAGCTTCTTACTGGCAACAGCCTGCTACTTACGCTCGCAGGCAGCCACAGGTGCCACATCCTCCTCCTCCTTCTCTTGTTTTTCAAGACAGGGTTTCTCTGTGTAGCCGAGGCTATTCTGGAACTCAGAGATCATCCACCTCTCCTCCCTAGTGCTGGGATTAAAGGTGTGTTCCTAGCTCAGACACCTCTCTCTCTCTCTCTCTCTCTCTCTCTCTCTCTCTCTCTCTTTCTCTCTCTCTCTCTTTCTCTCTCTCTCTGAGACAAAGTTTCTCTGTATAACAGTTCTGGTAGTCCTGGAACTCACTTTGTAAATCAAGGTTAGCCAGAATTATACACTGAGTTTGAGGCCAGCCTGTACTACACGAGGCCAGCCTTGCCCAGTTACGTAAAATCCTTTCTTAAAAGGAAAGGGAGCCAGGCAGTGGTGGTGCACACCTTTAATCCCAGGACTCAGGAGGCAGAGGCAGGTGAATCTCTGTGTGTTCGACTCAGTGTATAATTCTGGCTAAATCAGAGATCCACCTGCCTCTGCCTCCTGAGTGTGTGCTAGGATTAAAGGTGTGCACCACCACTGCCCAGCCAGATCACACTTTGTATTTGTAGCTTTTGGCCAGCTGACTCATTTATGTGCCAATCTCTTAGAGCTCTCTCCTCACCCCCTTTTTTGTTTGTGTTTTTTTTTTTTTTTTGAGACAGGGTTTCTCCATGCAACAGCCCTGGCTGTCATGGAATTCGCTCTGTAGACCAGGCTGGCCTGCCTCTGCCTCCTGAGTTCTGGGGTTAAAGGCATGTGCCACCACCACCCGGCAAGGAGTAATAGTTTGAATCCCAGGTGAGGGTCTTGTAAACCTTCCCTGTTCCATCTACTAGAGCAGCAGTAGTGACCCCTTTTGGGTTGAATGACCCTTTCATAGGGGTTACCTAAGACCATCAGAAAACACAGATATTTTAATACCAGCACTCGGGAGGCAGAGGCAGGTGGATCGCTGTGAGTTTGAGGCCAGCCTGGTCTACAAGAGCTAGTTCCAGGACAGGCTCCAAAAGTATAGAGAAACCCTGTCTTTGAAAAACAAACAAACCCAAAACCAGATATTTACATTATGATTCACATCAGTAGCAAAATTATAGTTATGAAGTAGTAGCAAAAATAATTTTGTGGTTGGGGGGGTCACCACAATGAGGAACTGTATTAAAGGGTTGCAGAATTAGGAAGGTTGAGAACTCCTGCTCTAGAGTGTATCAATGGCTCCATTACCATACTAGAGACCTGGCTACCACTATATTGTTTTTCTGATTAGTGAGTGGCCATGGCTAGCTGACTCAGATATTCTATATTCCAAGATGACAGTGGAGTAAATATGTGTATTAGTTTTTCTTTCTATTGCTGTGACAAGATACTATGATCAAGGCAACTTATAGAAGGAAAGGTTTATTTCAGCTTATTCTCCTGATGGCTAAGAGTCCATCCTGGTCAAGACAGGGAAGTGTGGCACAGGCAGGCATATCAGGAGAAACAGCTGAGAGCTCCCACCTCCAACTGCAATGGGAAGCAGAGTGAGCACCATGAATGACAGGAGGCTTTGAAACTCTCAGAACCCATCTTCAGTGGCATATCCTAACAAGGCAACATCTCCTAGGCCTCTGAAAATAGTGCCACCAACTGGGAACCAAGTATTCAAATGTCTGAGACTATGGAGGACATCTCATCCAAAACACTACTTATTAGAGAGAAAAAGCAATACAATACTCTATCTACCATTACCCTCCAGCTCTTCCATTCTCTTATCTCCTTCTTCCCGATGTTCTCTGAGCATTGGGTTAGCATGCCACCTTGACAGCCACTCAGTTCCCAGTTACGAGTCTCCTTGGTAACTACCACCTATGTTAAGAAGTTCTCTATAAACAAGGTGGTAGTATTCTATAGGTGTAAGCACTGATGTTTAGAAGGTAATTTTATAGGCAAACCACGTTTGTTATTTTTTTTAAGTAATTGCGTTACCTCTGGACCTTATGACCTCCAAGCCACAGATTTTTGTTTTGTTTTGATTTTGTTTTTTGAGACAGGGTTTCTCTGTAGCTTTGGAACCTGTACTGGAGCTATCTCTGTATCCAGGTTGACCTCGAACTCACAGAGATTTGCCTACCTCTGCCTCCCGAGTGCTGGGATTAAAGGCGTGCACCACCACTGCCTTGGCAAGCCATAGGTTTTTGTATAGATATGGTGGTTTGAATGAGAAATGTTCCCCATAGGCTCAGGTATTTGAATACTTGGTTCCCATTTGGTGTGCTGTTTGGCAAGGTTTAGGTTGTGCAACCTAGCTGGAAGGAGTACATCACTAGGGTGGGCTCTAAGATTATACAGTCTTATATCAGTTTGTTCTCTTTGCTTCATGCTTGTGGTTGAGGATGTGAATTCTCAGCTTCCTGCTTCAACCACCATGCCTGACACTTGATACCATGCTTCGCTGCCACAGTGGACTCATTCATCTGGAGCCATAAGTCCAAATAAACTCTTTCTTCTATAAGTTGTTTTTGGTTATGGTATTTTATTACAGCAACAGAACAAGTAACTAATACACCTGGCTTATAGTGCCATACATGAATTCTTTGTTATCACGTGGGACTTAAACTCAATCAGAAAGTTCCTGGTTGTACCCAAGACAAACACATGTTCTTTTATTCTCATCTTAATTACTAATATTGATTTTCAGGTTACACATTACACACAGTCCATGCCATTACTGCATCAGCGTGCACATCTTGCCCAGCATTTCGATTGTGTAGCACACAAAGTCCACAATCAAGTTGAATTGTTGGGGACAATTTTATCCAAATAGCCTGTATAGAAATTTCCTGCACAATGAAATCTATCCAGTTAGGAAGGACTTTCCAACTCAGTCCTAGATTAATTTCTCCTAGTCCTGCAACCAAGCGTGCAACATCTTCAGCAATAGGGTCTGTCTTACTATTTAGTTCTGGTATTGTCTTCAATGATTTATCATAAACAGGTGAACATATTTGTATCTTTCCACAATTAAATTCACAAGGTATGGTGGTTTTATTGGCAACAATTTGCCAGCTACTTTTGCTTTCCTTGATAGTTCTGGCCAAGACAAACACAAATTCTTTTATTCTCCTCTTAATTGCCAATATTGACTTTCTGGTCACATATTACACATAACAGTGTAAGGAAAGTACATCAATAAATATGCAGTATGTAAGCAGTGGAGTGATTATAAAGGTATGAAAAGACAAAGCAGCCTGAGAGTCCAAAACTCAAAGAAGTGCACAGGAGTCTTTGGGACAAGATAAGCAACCAGTTGCAGGTCTCTGGCTAGGCATTGCTGCTGCTACTCCTGCTCTTTCAGAGTCACAGGCTGGAGTGATTCTGCAGAGTTGAGTTTAGCTGAAGAAGAAATGGGGCAGGAATAGGAACAGATGAATAAATGGGTAGATGGATGGATGATAGGTGCAGACAGTCAAACAGAAGCCTTGGAAGATGGCAATTCAAGTATGTCATGTCAAAATCATGAACCAAGTGTTCGGCCCTAAAGCCCACTTACTGAGGAGGGGTCGTCCCAAGAGACCACTCTCATACTGCAGTTGATGCAAAAGCAAGAGGAATTTTTTTCCATGATATTTATTAAGCTCTCTATTTTTCTCTGCTCCCCTCGCTGCCACTCCCCTCCCTCCTTCAACCCTCCTCCAAGGTCCCCATGCTCCCAATTTACAGAGGAAAACTTATCTTTTTCTACTTACTACTTCCTATGTAGATTATATCTATGTAAGTCTCTCTTAGTGTCCGCATTGTTGTCTAAGTTCTCTGGGATTATGGTTTGTAGGCTGGTTTTCTTTGCCTTATGTTTAAAAACAACCTATGAGTGAGTACATGTGATAATTGTCTTTCTGTGTCTGGTTTACCTCACTCAAAATAATGTTTTCTAGCTCCATCCATTTTCCTGCAAAATTCAAGCTGTCATTATTATTTCTGCTGTGTAGTACTCCATTGTGTAAATGTACCACATTTTTTTTCCATTCTTTGGTCGAGGGACATTTAGGTTGTTTCCAGGTTCTGGCTATGACAAACAAAGCTGCTATGAACATAGTTGAGCACATGTCCTTGTGGCACAATTGAGCATCCTTTGGATATATACCCAAAAGTGCTATTACTGGGTTTTGAGGAAGGTTGTTTCCTAAGTTTCTGAGAAATTGCCACACTGACATCCACAGGGGTTGTACCAGCTTGCATTCCCACCAGCAATGCAGAAGTGTTCCCTTTTCCCCACAACCTCTCCAGCATAAGTTGTCATCAGTGTTTTTGATCTTGGCCATTCTTACAGGTGTAAGATGGAATCTCAGAGTTGTTTTGATTTGCATTTCTCTGATGACTAAGATGTTGAACATTTCCTTAAGCGTCTTTCAGCCATTTTAGATTCCTCTGTTGAGAGTTCTCTGTTTAGGTCTGTACTCCATTTTTTTTTAAATTGGATCACGTGTTCTTTTGGTGTCCAATTTCTTGACTTCTTTGTATATTTTGGAGATCAGACCTCTGTCTGATGTGGGGTTAGTGAAGATCTTTTCCCATTCTGTAGGCTGTTGTTTTGTCTAGTTGACCATGTCCTTTGCTTTACAGAGCTTTTCAGTTTCAGGAGGTCCCATTTATTAATTGTTTCTCTCAGTGTCTGTGCTACTGGGGTTCTATTTAGGAAGTGGTTCCCTGTGCCAATGCGTTCAAGTGTACTTCCCACTTTTTCTTCTATAAGGTTCAGTGTGGCAGGCTTTATGTTGAGGTCTTTGATCCATTTGGACTTGAGTTTTGTACATGGTGATAGATACGGGTCTATTTTCATGTTTCTACATGTTGATATATATATATATATACATGTTGATATATATCAGCACCACTTGTTGAATATGCTTTCTTTTTTCCATTTGATATTTTTTGCTTCTTTATCAAATATCAGGTGTTTGAAGATGTGTGGATTGATATCTGGGTCTTCTATTCGGTTCCATCGGTCCTCCTGTCGGTTCTTATGCCAGTACCAGGCCGTTTTCAGTACTGTAGCTCTGTAGTAGAGTTTGACACCAGGGATTGTGATGCCTCCAGAAGTTCTTTTGTTGCCCAGGATTGTTTTGGGTATCCTGGGTTTTTTGCTTTTCCAAATGAAGTTGAGTACCGTTCTTTCAAGGTCTTTGAAGAATTTTGTTCGGATTTTGATGGGCATTGCATTGAATCTGTAGATTGCTTTTGGTAGGATTGCCATTTTTACTATATTAATTCTGCCTACCCAAGAGCATGGGAGTTCTTTCCATTTTCTGGTGTCTTCTTCAATTTCTTTTTGTAAGATTTAAAGTTCTTGTCATACAAGTCTTCCACTTGTTTGGTTAGAGTTTCTCTGAGATATTTTATGCCATTTGTGGCTATTGTGAAGAGTGTTGATTCTCTGATTTCTTCCTTAGCCCTTTTATCATTTGTGTACAGGAGGGCTACTGATTTTTTTTGAGTTATTCTTGTATCCTGCTACATTGCTGAATGTGTTTATGAGTTGTAGAAGTTCTTTGGTAGAATTTTTGGGATCACTTATTTAAACTCTCATGTCATCAGCAAACAGTGAGAGTTTGACTTCTTCTTTTCCAATTTGCATCCCCTTGATCACCCTTTGGTGTCTTATTGCTCTAGCTAGGACCTCAAGAACTATATTGAATAGGTATGGAGAGAGTGGACAACCTTGTCTTGTTACCGATTTCAGTGGAATCACTGGGAGTTTCTCTCCATTTAGTTTGATATTGGCTGTTGGCTTGCTGTATATTGCCTTAATTATGTTTAGGTATGTTCCTTGTATCCCTGCTCTCTCCAAGACTTTTATCATGAAGGAATGTTGTATTTTGTCAAATGCTTTTTCGGCATCTAATGGGATGATCATGTGCTTTTTATTTTTCAGCTTGCTTATATGGTGGATTACGTTGACAGATTTTCCTTTGTTGAACCATCCCTGCATCTGTGGGATGAAGCCGACTTGCTCATGGTGGATGATGGTTCTGATGTGTTCTTGGATTCTATTTGCTAGTATTTTATTTAGTATTTTTGCATCAATGTTCATGAGTGAGACTGCTCTGTAATTCTCTTTCTTAGTAATGTCTTTCTGTGGTTTGGGTATCAGGGTAATTGTAGCCTCATAAAAAGAGTTTGGTAATGTTCCCTCTGTTTCTATTGTGTGGAATAATTTGAGGGGTATTGGTATTAGTTCTTCTTTGAAAGTCTTGTAGAATTCTGAGCTGAAACCATCTGGTCCTGGGCTTTTTTTGGTTAGGAGACTTTTGATGACTGTTTCTATTTCTTCAACAGTTATAGGTCTGTTTAATTTGCTTATCTGGTCTTGATTTAATTTTGGTAAGTGATATTTATCCAGAAAGTTGTCCATTTCCTTTAAGTTTTCCAATTTTGTGGAGTAGAGGTTTTCAAAATATGACCTGATGATCCTCTGTATTTTCCCCGAGTCTATTGTTATGTTCCCCTCTTCATTTCTGATTTTGTTAATTTGGATATTCTCTCTCTGCCTCTTGGCTAGTTTGGATAAAGTTTTGTCTCTTTTGTTGACTTTCTTGAAGAACCAACTCTTTGTCTCATTGATTATTTGTATTGTTTTCTTTGTTTCTATTTCATTGATTTCAGCTCTCAGTTTGATTATTTCCTGGTGTCTAGTTTTCTTGGGTGATTTTGCTTCTTTTTGTTCTAAAGTTTTCAATTGTTCTGTTAATTCACTAGTGTGGGATTTTTCCAGCTTCTTCATGTAGGCACTTAGTGTTATGAACTTGCCTCTTAACACTGCTTTCATTGTGTCCCATAAATTTGGGTATGTTGTGTGGTCATTTTCATTGAATTTCAGGAAGTCTTTAATTTCCCCTTTTATTTCTTCCTTGACCCATTGATGATTCAGATGAGCACTGTTTAATTTCCATGTGTTTGTGGGTTTTCTGGAATTGGTATTGCTGTTGACTTCTAGTTTTAAAGCATGATTATCTGATATGTTACATTGGGTTATTCCTATTTTTTTTTGTATCTGTTGAGGTTTGTTTTGTTACCGAGTATGTGGTCAATTTTTGAGAAGGTTCCATGAGGTGCCGAGAAGAAGGTATATTCTTTTCTGTTTGGATGGAATATTCTATAGATGTCTGTTAAGTCCATTTGAGTCATAACATTGAGTCTTAGTTCTCTTATTTCTCTGTTCCTTTTTTGTCTGATTGACCTGTCCAGTGGTAAGAGGGGAGTGTTGAAGTCTCCCACTATCAGTGTGTGGAGTTTAATATATGATTTAAGCTTTCGATGTGTTTCTTTGACATATGAAGGTGCCCTTGTATTTGGAGCATAGATGTTTAATATTGAAATTTCCTCTTGATGGATTTTCCCTGTTACTAATATGAAATGTCCTTCTTTGTCTCTTTTGTCTTATTTTAGCTTGAAGTCTATTTTGTTAGATATTAGGATAGCTACACCTGCTTGTTTCTTAGGTCCATTTGATTGGTATATTTTTTCCTGACCTTTTTCTTTGAGATGATGTCTGTCTTTGAGGTTGAGATGTGTTTCTTGTATGCAGAAGAGGGATGGATTGTGTTTTCGTATCCAATCTGTTAGTAAGTGCCTTTTTATGGGTTACTTGAGTCCATTTACGTTAAGGGATATTAATGACCAGGGGTTGCTATCTCCTGTTAATTTAGTTTTCATCGTTGGTGATGTTAATTTGTGCAGTTTTTTCTTCTTCAGGATTTGCTGTAATGGGATCATCAATTGCCTGTGTTTTTGTTGGTGTAGCCATCTTCCTTGGGTTGGAGTTTTCTTCTAGTATTTTGTGTGGGGCTGGGTTTGTGGCTAGGTATTGGTGAAATCTAGATTTGTCATGGAATATCTTGTTTTGTCCTTCTATGGTGATCGACAGTTTTGCTGGGTATAGTAGTCTGGGCTGGTATCCGTGGTCTCTTAATGTCTGCATAATGCTTGACCATGACCTTCTGGCTTTCATTGTCTCCACTGAGAAGTCAGGTCTAATTCTGATAGGTCCACCTTTATATATTTCTTGGCTTTTTTTCTTTACAGCTTTTAATATTCTTTCTTTACTCTGTATGTTTAGTGTTTTGATTATTATGTGGCGAGATGTCTTTGTTTTTGGATCCGGTCTATTTGGTGTTCTGTACGCTTCTTGTATCTTTATAGGCATATCTTTCTTTACATAGGGAAAGTTTTCTTCTATGATTTTGTTAAATAAATTTTCTGTGCCTTTGAGTTGACTTTCTTCTCCTTCTTCTATACCTATTATTCTAAGATTTGGCCTTTTTATGTTGTCCCGTTTTTCATGGATATTTTGTTCGATTTAATGTTTTCTTTAACTGATGAGTCTATTTCTTCTCTTTTATTTTCAACGCTTGAGATTCTCTCTTCCGTTTGTTGTATTCTGTTCTTCATCTTGCATTTGTAGTTCCTGCTCTTTTTCTCATGATTTTTGTTTCTATAGTTCCTTCGCCTTGTGTTTTCCTTATTTTTTCTATCTCATTTTTCTAGTCCTGAATAGTTTCTCTATATGTTTGAGTTCTTTTTTTTAAGATTTATTTTTTTAAAATATTTATTTATTTATTATGTATACAATATTCTGTCTGTGTGTATCCCTAAAGGCCAGAAGTGGGCACCAGACCTCACTACAGATGGTTGTGAGCCACCATGTGGTTGCTGGGAATTGAACTCAGGACCTTTGGAAGAGCAGGCAATGCTCTTAACCGCTGAGCCATCTCTCCAGCCCAAGATTTATTTATTATATATACAACATTCTGCCTCCATGTATGCCTGCACGCCAGAAGAGAGCACCAGATTTCATTACAGATGGTTGTGATCCACCATGTGGTTGCTGGGAATTGAACTCAGGACCTCTGGAAGAGCAGTCAGTGCTCTTAACCACTGAGCCATCTCTCCAGCCCCCATGTTTGAGTTCTTTTTCTTGGTTTTCTTTAAGTGATTTGGTGATATCTTCCATTTCTTTTGTTTGTTTTTTCCTCCATTTCTTTAAGGGAATTTCTCATTTCATCTTTAAGATTTTCAAACGTTCTCTTGAGGTTATTTTTAGATCATTTTCTTCTGGTTCATCCATTTTTTTGTTAAGGTCTTACTTTTGTATGGTCTTTAGATTTTACTGGTATTATTTTGCTCTTTGTGGTGTAGCATGTGATCTTACCTTTTCTACTCATCTTTTCCTCTAATAGGTGTGGTTGTGGTTGTCTGAGATTCTGTTGAATAATCTTCTAGGTGCCAGTGAATCCAAAGCTCAGATGGTTGTTCCTCATGGTATAGTCAGTGTCACACTTCTATTTGCCCAGTTGGTTCCTTGAGATAGCTCATTGCTCCTGTGCTTTGGTCTGCTCCCTCTGAGTTTGCTGTCTCAGTCCTACTTGGCCTAGGCTGCTGGCTTTGATCTGTTTCTGTAAATCTTGGTCTGGATTTCCTCTTGCAGAAGTCCCTAGACCGGTTCTGGTGGTGATCTGTATCTGGTTGCTTGTTCAATTATGAGCTGCTCGTGTCCCAGGACTTGGTTTGCTCCTGGCTTCTGCTCCTGGTGGAGCTTGTTCTCTCTGTGTCTCAGGTAACCTGGTCAGTCCCACTCTGGTTCCAGTGGAGGTCGCAAACTCTGAGTCAGGTCTTTAGCTCAATCCTGGTCTGCCAGTGTCCCAGGACTTGGTTGGCTTCCAGGGCTGGATTTTTTCCTGGCTTCTGCTCCCAGTGGAGCTTGCTTCTGTTGGACTCATGAATCTAATCTCTAGGGAAGAGTTGCTCCAGACACCACTCACACAACCACAGTTGATGCAAGAGCAAGAGGATTTTTATTCTGTCAGGACAGGGTCCCTCATCTTCGGGATGAGAAAGACATCGATAGCTGTTAGAGCCCATCTTTTAAAGCAAAAAGCCACAGAAACAAGGGGGGAGCCTGAGGGTTGTTTTCCAACTAATTGGATTGGCTTATTCAAAGGGCTACTAGCAGTGATTGGTCTGTGCCAGGGTAGGAGAATGGCTGTGTGATCAAGTAAGGTAAGAGGGATCTGTGGGTCACTTTGCCCCTTTCCCAGGGACTGAGTCAAAACACCAGGAACTGAGTCAACACCTAAGGGTTATCTTGCCCCTATTCAATAGAACATTTACAAAGATTCAGGGAGATGATGGAAAGTTCCCAACATTTCAGTACGTGCATGTATAGTTGTTAGATCCTTGGTTCCCAGGGATTGGCCTCAGAGTTGTCAGAAATGGCTTTAGAGTTATTTTAGAGTTCTTCATTCCCTCTCTTATTTGGCTGAATCTCAACCTTGAGATTTTTAGAAATCCCTCTTAAGTTGATAGAGGCAGTTTTTTTGTCGTCCTGGGACTAGGGAGAGTTAGGTTACACAGGTGTTGATATTGCGGGGTTGGAATCTCCAGACATAGCCTTTTTAAGGCATAACTACAAAGAGACTCTTTGAAGCTGTTTTGGCATGTGTGTAAGAACTTTTGCTCCATCCCGTCTTGTTAAGTTAGCTTTTTTTCTTGTTCTTAGAGTAAGGCCATTGTTTTTGAGTTAGGCCATTTTTATCAGCCTGTACCAGGTGGCTGGCTGGGCTGAGCTAAGTGACCTTGTGCTCAGAATCTCCCGGGTGGGAGAGGGGAAGGCCACTATCTTTCTGGAAAAACATTTTGCTAGGAAATTTTTTCTTGCCCCTTTGAGAATAAGGGGTGAGGGTCCTACATTTCCCCATTCCTCTTGGTCCTAAGGGTCAGTTCAATTATAAGCTGGCTTTGCTAACTTTGGCCAAATTGTCTCTTATAATTATAGAGTCTTTTTATGTTTTTTTTGACTTAACATTTTAACCAGGGATTATTGGACGATATATTCTTTCAACTGCTTCCAGCTGACCTTGGGGCATCGTTGTCAAGGGTTAACAAAGGTGAAATGCTAGTCAAACAGAGAAAATTTCAGGAACATTTGGTTTGTGGACTTTGTTGAAGAGCCAGGGAGCATTCACATCAGTTAGACTGGTCCACATCAGTTTTTAGTAAGTCCACGGTCCACAATCATTTGGAGCATGTTGTAGTTAGCAATTGATGTTTGTTTGTGTCCGCCAACCAAGGGGAAACCTGTTGAGACAAATTTAAACTAGAAACAGAAGTTAATACATTTGAAACTTTTAGGCCCATATTAAAATTTATATTATAGAAATAGCAAATAACAGATATCTATAAAACAATAAAAATAGACTCATACCTTTGAGTCCTAGCAAAAACATAGAAAATCCTGAGCTTGTAATCCAAACAGTATGTAGTCATTGTTTTATTGCTTATTAGAACTATCTTAAATTACTTTTTAGACCTTTAATGTTTATGAACTTTTATATCCTCAGACTTTTATATATAATGAGTTAACAAGCTGGCTGTAGCTTTGTGTAAGGATCTGAATATCCTTTTTGCTCTTAAACTGATATTATAGCTGGCCTAGTCATTAATACAACCAGAGATCTTAGAAGGATAAATAAATTATACTTAAGTACAGACAAAACAGAAAGGTGACAGAGACCAGCCCATGTACAGTCATACCCAGGTCTTCATAGCATTGGAGGCAGAAGTATCAGAACAGCAGGCTTTACCAGACCCATGAGGTGACTGTGATTTTAGACTCTCCTGGTATGGTACGAGGGAAGGAGACTAAGTCTCTTTTGTTGGTCCCCCTCCGGGAGGCACTGGTACTAGTTTTATTTATCCTTTTTATCTGACCTGAGCTCTGGGGTTGGTAAGCACAATGTAATTTCCAATTGATCCCCAGTTGGGTGGCCAGTCCCTGACTTACCTGGGCAACAAAGGCAGGTCCATTATCGGACCCGATTACCTTGGGCATCCCAAACCAGGGGAAGATTTCTTCTATGATCTTCTTAGCCATTACATTGGCTGTCTCAGTCCTGGTCAATGTGTGATAGCTATTTTCTTTGGCAAATGTATGGCCTTAAGGAGGCTCAAAATTTCCACAGATGTCAACAGTCCTCTTTATCTGTATATTGCTCCATGTATATGGGCAGTGGCAAAAGCATACCTGCTGTCAGTGTAGACTTCCCCTCTGCCATCCATAGAGCTTGTATCAAAGCCATAAGTTCAGCTTTCTGGGCCGGCGTTCCTTCAGGGGGGCTACTCGCCCAGATCATTTGCTTCCCGTCCACCATTGCTGCCCCTGCCTTCCGCTTACCTTCAGCCTCATATACCTGCTCAGCTAGAACCCCCAGCCTTGTGCCCCAGGCAAGCTTTGTTATCATTTCCGGCTCTGCCTGGCACAGCTCAGCCTGCCGTTCTGCCAGCCACCTGTCCTTTCTGCAGATCCTGGTAGGATCCATAGTCCATCGATGTGCGCAGGGCACAGGAGCAACAGCAGCCCGGTGCGGGAAGACACCTGTGGTAGCACTGAGAGCACTCTATTGCAGTCTGACACGGGTGAGGGGAGCAAGACTGCAGGAAGAGCAGCCAGGGCTCAAGCCGGGCTTTAGGGCAAGCACGGAGAGCAAGGCGGTTGCTAGGAGATGAGGATTCTTCCGGCGGTGACAGCATGGGGGGTGGCGAGGAGGGAATGGCAAGGAGGGCATGGCGAAGGCCGAGAGCAGACAAGGAGCCTGCGCCTCCTGCAGAGCTCATGAACAGCAGGGGAAACGAAAGTCCCTCCTTAATGAAGGCGTGGGACACTCAGGAATAATCAGGCAGCCCTTGTGTCCACAGTCAAATGCTTTAGACACAGGGAGGGGGAGCCCCGCCCCTTCCCCCCCCCGTATATCCCGGAATCGGGCAGCCGCCCAGCCTGGGTGCGCAGCATCAGGCTGCCAGGCTCCAGCGCGAAGTGGCTGCTGTCCCACATTTCGTCCAAGGCCATCCCATCCTTTTCCCAGTACAGCTTGGGCTCCTGGAGGCCTCCCACCTGGTACATCAGCACCACCTCCACCCCGAGCAACACCCATTGGGACTGGGGCCTTGTTAGGAACACCGAGGCGCTCTCCAGGCCGTTCAGCAGCAGGCTATGCTCGGTGCTGTCCTCTTCTGCTCAGAGATTGCTCAGGAAGTGTCTGCTCTGTGCCCTGAGCATTCGGCTGGGTTGGGGCTGTTCTGTGTGAGGCTGCTCCTTTTTCTGTTGCCCAGGCTCATTCCCTATCTGCTACCACTGCAGCCAAAATTCTAGACAAAATTTTTTCTCTGTCCTGCTTAACCAAATTTTGCAAGGTATAATTTTGCAGCCTATCTACCTGTTGTAACTTTATATCTTTATATCTGATGCTGACTGTCCTATTAAGGTCATGGCTACCGCTGCCTGCTGACCTTTAGAGGCTGGGTAAAATGCCTGTAAACCTCCATTAAACATTTAAGAAACACAGATTTTAACTGGCCCCTGGAGAACCTCTCTTACCTTGGCCGAATTAGTGGGGTGCCTTGCAGCCAGCCCCTCTGAGACCTGCCACGAGACCGGCGTTTTGACTGTCAGTTTTTCCCTTTAAGAATTCTATTTTGTATCTCTAGATCTCTCATAAGAATATTACAACTAAGACCTTAACCATTGAATATTTAATTAGACATGAAAATAGATCCATATTTATCTCTATGCACAAAACTGAAATCTAAATGAATCAAAGACCTTAACATAAAACCAACAATACTGAACCTCATAGAAGAAAAAATTTCAAGTACACTTGAATGTATTGGTACATCTCAAACATAGCTTCAGTGGCATAGATATTGAGAGAAATAATCAATAAATGAGATCTCCAGAACTGAGAAGCTTTTGTATAGTAAAGGATATAATCAACAGGACATAATATCAGCCTGTAGAATGGGAAAATATTTTTATCAATTATTAATAATTTATTTTAAAAACATATAAGGAACTTAGGAAATTAGTCTTCATAAGAACAAATAATCCAATAAAATTATGTTACAGACCCAAACTGTAAACTTTTAACAGATGAAGCCAAAATGACTGAAAGATATTTAAAAATTGCTTAAATATGACATCC
This sequence comes from Ondatra zibethicus, assembly GCA_004026605.1. NCBI lineage: Eukaryota > Metazoa > Chordata > Mammalia > Rodentia > Cricetidae > Ondatra > Ondatra zibethicus. Next base: position 21,440 of record PVIU01025220.1, read on the forward strand.
TTATCTATCAGAGAAATGCAAATCAAAACAACTCTGAGATTTTATCTTATCCCTGTGAAAAATGGCCAAGATTAAAAATACTGCTGACAATTCACCCTTAAGAGATAAAGTAAAAAAAAAAAAATCTCCATTGCTGGTGAAAGTGCAAACTGATACAGCTACCTTGACCATTAGTATGGTGAATTCTCAGAATTAGGCAACATATTATCTTAAAACTCAGCAATACCCCTTTTGGGCCTATTTATAAAAGATGCTCAGTCATACCATAAGGACACGTGCTTAACTTTGTACACAGTGGAATTATTTTATCATAGCCAGAATCTGAAAACAATCCAAAATGCACCTCTTTTATATCAATAATAAATGAGAAACATCATTCTTTTAAATAGCCATAAATATCATAAAATATCTTTGAGTAATTCTAACCAATCAAGTAAGAACTTTAAAACTTTGAAGAAAGAAACTTAAGACATCAGAAAATGGAAAGATCTCCTATGCTCTTGCTAAGATAGAGCCAACATAGCAAAATTGACAATCTTTCACAGACCTTGAAAAAAAATCCTCAACTTTATAAGAAAAGAGAACTCAGGGTAGCCTAAACAATCTTAAAATCTTGTACAATTAAGGGACTTCTGAACACATCATAATCTCTGACTTTAAACTTTATTATAGAACCATAGTACTGAAATCAATTTACCTTAGATGCAAATTCACATGTGTCTAACAGCAGACTTTTGACAAAGAAGCAAAATTGTGAAGTGGAACCTGCTTATCTCAGAGGCTACCTTATTTGTTTTTTTTTTCTTTTTGTCTAGTAGGAAGTTATTGGGCTTTGCCCGCTGCAGGAGGGAAGGCTGCAGGTGGCTGACCTAGCTCGGGCAGGCTGCTCCCCAGAAGGAGAGGGGGTCAGAGTCAGAGGGAAGACAGCCATGGTGCCTGCACCGGGCTCTGTAACAAAATGGTTTGACCCAGAGTAGGGGGGTCTCTAGACAAGCTTTCCTAGGTAATAATTTAAGGAACCTGGTTTAGATGTCCATGCGGGCCAAGCTGGAAGATTTTTGCCTTAACATGTAAAATAGTTTAAATGTCCTGTCCTGTGACCAGCCCACTTCAAAAGTGGGCCATTCCAAGGAGCGGAACGCCTGCCAGCTTTTCTTTCAGATTTCCACAGCTGAGTCTACAACTTCTCTCCAATGGTCTAAAATCACCACATTATACCAGATTTAAACAGATACATAAAACTTAAAACGAGAACATAAAAAGACAAACATAAACTCAAAATCAGAAGCTGCGCAGCACTACAGATTGGTGTACAGCCAAGAATACAGATTCAGATGGAAGCATGGAAGTTATGCTTCCTGGGGATGAGACATTCTCAATCCCCCAGATCACCTGTGGAGTGTCCCCCACTGGGTTGGGCCAGAGGTCAAGACATTTCTGTCTTTCCTCCTGGTCCCATTCAGATACTGGCCCTACGTAGGTACAATTTTTTCAAATGACTGATGGACATATGGACACAAACTATAATAATCACAGAAACAAAACAGACAGACAGATAATAAAGTAAGCCCATACGTTCTTACCTCCAACTGGGTCTGGAATGGATCTAGAAGCAACTCACTTCCTGGCCAATGCACCAAAATGTTGGACTCAGGAGTCCAAGCTCCAGAGAGGAGTTGCTCCAGACACCACTCACACAACCACAGTTGATGCAAAAGCCAAAGGATTTTTATTCTGTCATGACAGGGTCCCTCATCTTCGGGATGAGAAGGACATCGATAGTTGTTATAGCCGATCTTTTAAAGCAAAAAGCCATAGAAACAAGGGGGGAGCCTGAGGGTTGTTAACTAATTGGATTGGCTTATTCAAAGGGCTACTAGCAGTGATTGGTCTGTGCCAGGGCAGGAGAATGGCTGTGTGATCGGGGGAGGTAAGAGGGAGCCTCTGTGGGTCACTTTGCCCCTTTCCCAGGGACTGAGTCAAAACACCAGGAAATGAGTCAACACCTAAGGGTTATCTTGCCCCTATTCAATAGAACATTTACAAAGACTCAGGGAGATGATGGAAAGTTCCCAACATTTCAGTACGTGCATGTGTAGTTGTTAGAGCCTTGGTTCCCGGGGGAGGGTGGGAGCACTACTGCTGAGAGGCCTCAAAATTGGCCTCAGAGTTGTCAGAAATGGCTTTAGAGTTATTTTAGAGTTCTACAGTTTCCTCCGGCTGCTGCAGGGGGCCTCTTTGTTCCACACGACCCTACTCAGCCCCCGAAAGTTCGCCCTTTCCTCTGCGGGGATCCTTGGGTCACAAGGACTCCCTCTTCCTGTGCTGAGATTGGCGATCCAGAGGAGACTCCCTCTTCCTGAGCTGAGATCAGCAATCCAGAGGGGTGACTGTGTGCACACCTTGCCGAAAGGACCCCAGCTGCCCAGAATCCCCTGACTGCAATCAAAGGAAGAGATGGGCAGGTGCCAATGCAAGAACTCCTCCATTAACCAGAAAAGCGACATAAAAACACCACGATCCAGCGAATACGCAACAGGAAGACCTGAACAACCTAATCCAGAAGAAGTAGAGGAAATCGACTTTAAACGTAACATTGTGAAAGTGATAGAGACCATTAAAGAGGATGTGAAAAACTCCTTTAAAGAATTGGAGGAGAAGACTACCAAAAAGTGAGAAGGA
>PVIU01025221.1:0-14014 GCA_004026605.1 Ondatra zibethicus
TCACTATGTATGCCCTATGATTTTCACAAATCCTGCCCTCCCAAATCACACAGAACAGGACCCCTAAGAGGAGTATGAACAAATATGTCTTCCCCTCTGCATGTACCTAAACCTTACTGTATGCTGTTTGTGGTATAGTGACAAAATTATTATATAGCAGATAACATTAGAAGAATTTTATATATATTACTTAATCCTAAAAACCACCACAAGCCATTTTTTATTCCCACTTTGTAGGCAAGAACACTGAAGTGCAAATAAAGAACTTAATGTGGAATCATGATGAGTGGTAGTACTTTGGGTGTTAAATGCATGGCCTTAGATGGCAAAACACACGCTTTCAATGGTAACATTTGACTGCCTTTGTGTGTGCCATGTGACTCTTATAAACACTGGCTATCCAAAACTAACCAAAAATAGTATCTTTTCTCTTAGCTGGCCTCTTAAAAACATAATAAGGATGAATTTGATACCTATAAAGTGTTTTGACCCCTCATAAAGACACCCATGTGATTAGAACTCATTAATTTCCATGTGCTCTTCTTCTGCGTCTCCAATTACAGCATCTCACAGACAGGCAGTCTTGGAACCAATTGACTTTGATTCTCTCATGCCACATTCAGGTTGTAATCAGTTGCTATTTTATTATAGAAATAGCATCCCTAAAATTCACTCATTTTACACTAATTTTTGATGCTTAAGCCATCATTAGTCTCAGTTATTGTAATCTCCTTGGAGTACTGCATTTTACCTTGTTAAGAGGAAATTTTAATGGAAATTGGTCCCTAATACCCATCAGGTGGGAAAGAAAAAAGTTCATGTGTTAATCAAGAACAAATAATCTCATTCAAATATGCACATTCATAAGTTGCTCTCCGCTTTGAAATTTGCTTCAAGTCTCAATTCCACTGTGTACTTACAGGTTATCTGTATTTTATCCCTGCCTTTTACTTTTTAAGAAAATCTCAAGACAGAATTTTCAACCTACAAAGGAACTTAGAGATAACATAAGACATTGGAGAGGCTAGAGATCTGGGGATCATGAATATTGTGGCTCATTTGTGCGTGGTCTGTCGGGGGAAGGTGATAGAGCTGGATGGATCTAACCCTAGTCATGCTGTCTTCAAGTGCACATTGCTCCTCATTTACCACACAATTGCCCTCCCCGTGGGACTAAACATGTCACTGCAAATGACTTTTAAATCTATTCCTCACTTCTCTCCCAGATTCCAGTCCTGCATTTCGAACAACTTACTGGAACTTTAGAGGAGAACGTTAATATCGACAACTAATTTCATTATTTTCCCACCACAACCCATTTATCTCCATCTACCGACTGATTCCACATCTCTCAGTCCCATGAGCGAAATGGGGTATAATGGATTTGGATGCTCTCCAGAGAAAAGATGGGAAAGAAGGCTCAGGTCATCACTGTCTCTGCCTAGAAAAGCATTACTGATTTGCTGATTTCTTTTGGCAAAAATAAATAAGGTTCAAAGAAAGTATGCCTACAAAAATAGACCCATTTGGCTTGTTCCCCTTAGAAGAAAAACCCTGGCTCTGATAGATCACATGCAAAACAGTAAACAACTGAGGTCCTAGCCTCATCCATTAATACTATATGAAGACCATGTGACTAAAAACAATCTCCTATTTTTATGGATTTTAGAAAACTATAAAGCAGAAGAAGGTTTTAGTATGGCAGGAAAGAAAGGTGAGAATGAGATGTTAAAATTGACATCATGAGAACTAGGGAAACAACTCACTCAGTAAAAGTTCCTGTAAGTGCAAACAGAAAGACCTGGATTCAGAGCACTAGCAATCAAATCAAAACAGGCTAACCATATACACCAGTAATGGGACAGGAGAAAACATTAATCCTGGAGCTCACTGCTTAGCCAGTCTGGCCAACCTGTTGGCTCTGGGTTCATTACGCCAACCCTGCCTCAGAGAAACAAGGAAGATAATGAGAATGGAGGATACCTAATTTCAACCTCCAGCCTCCACATGTACCCATGCAAATGCATGTGTACCTGCAAGCATACATGCACAAAACTCACACCCAAACACATCCTCTACACACATGCCCACATGCACAGTTTTTTCAAAGGTTAGCATGTGAAAAAAGACAGATGGTAGAGAGAGACTAGAAATCCCTCCCCACCAATGTGAATCTGTAAGAGATGAGGCACATGCAGAAAAATCATATAGTATGTAAATGCGAAAGAAGACTAGCACTCCACAATGGCATATGAAACACCATATAACCCCTTTGGCCTAGGACCATCGGTATTTTCCCAGCTACAGCCCATTCCTTCCTTAGAAGTGTTCTATTTTTAATCAACTGACTGGTCTGCATGTCTAGTCCAATTTCTTATTCTGGAACCCAAGACCCTGGAAATCACAATGGCACCCTCAAGACTCACAGACTCAACTATAACAGTAAGATTTTATATAAATCTGGGTTCAAAGACAATTTCCTTTCACTGAGATATTCTAATATGATAATTCAATAATATATTGACAGTTGAAAAAAAATTACACCAAAACCATCAAGCTTTGGGGTGTGTGTGTGTGTGTGTGTGTGTGTGTGTGTGTGTGTTCATTCCTATATGATGTGAATTTTGTAGAAATAGTTCTAGAGGAGGTAAGAATTCTGGAAAGTCAGAAAGATGTTAAGATGTTTTTAAGTGAATTAAACTTGGAGATACAATCAGCCTTGAGGTTAAATATGTGATTTGGGTTTCATTTCTCCAGATCACTTTCATAGAGCTTCTTTGTTTTGTTTTTTAATCTCAGTTTTAAGGTAATAAACTTGAGGAAGAGAAAGAGAAAAAAGAGGAAAACTCAGATCCAGCAAAGCACCATATCTAAGGAGTTGGAGAAAAGATGGTTTCATCAGTTTGTCTTGAAAAATCCAGAAGAAATGTCAAATGTTAGAGGAATTGTCCAACTTGGCTTCAGAAAAAAATGAAGATGCAGAAAGAAGGTGTTTGTGTATCCTAAGAAGAAAGTGCAGTGATGTATATTCCAAAGATTTCAAAGACAGTAGAAGTGGATTTCAGAGGAACTTAAGGCACAGCCCTTTGCATACCCTTTGTATCCTCAAGATTAGGAGCTTGAAAACTACCAAAAGAAGCAACTGCCACTTCAATCTTTGAATGAATATGTTAGCATCTCTATGAAGCCTATGGCTTCAGAGGTAGGGAAAAGTTTCTGATAGGGGAATTGGGGCTGCTACAAAATGATAAGATTTCTGGACAGTGTGCATTTACATCAAATAGCAACCAGCAACAGAAAAACAGAATATTTAGAATGTTGAGATTTGTTCTGAACAGAAGTCTGGGAAATTAAGAGTCAAATAATATTAGAAATACAATAAGTGCAAACAAAAGATAATAAAATCCATAGCAATTTGAGTAAAAGCACTTTTATACTTTTTCTGTCTCATTATGAAATGTGTATGGATTCAATAAATGTTAAGTAATAATAATCAAAAATAACTGAGTAAATTACTTTTCAGTCAATAAAGAATTCAAATGGCTTTCTGAGAGTAAATGTCCATGCTTGCTCACTCTTGCTCTTCATAAGCATGTGTAGCAAACATCAAAGGAATGAGAACGGATAATGATAGTAATAAGAGGCCATCATTAACATTTTATTGTCCCTGTATACCCAAGTATATTACCAATTGCTTGATTCAGATAATGATATTTAAAAATAATGATAAAAACAATAATTAAGAAACTTAACAGCAGAAATGAAGATGAGCTTAAGAAATCTTTTGCCATGCTCTGAACAGCAAGGGAAAAAAATTATTTCTCTATAACCCTCAAGAGGACATTTATACCACTCCTTCCATGATCCAAGGACTATCACAGAAAATGGAGTGTAGAGGCTGTAAGTTCTGGAGGATGGCAGGAGTCTTGTGACATAGCCAGTGGAATCATAAACACAGAGCGGCTGTGGCTCCCTGCAAAAGACCTGAACAGAAAAATAAGATACATAAGTTGAAGGGAGACTGGAAGAGAAGGGGGGAGGGCTGAAGGAACTGGAGGGGGATAAGAGGAGATGCTTGTGTATGACTGTGTTCATAATATATTATATGCACATATGAAATTTTCAAAATTACATTATATAAAAAGAAGTTCAAGGTCATCCTTGGGGTATTGAGACACTGAAAATTATTAATTAGACTTCTCTAAAAAAAAAAGACCATTTTCCTCAGTTGTTTTGGCTTGAGGCTCTGTAGCTGACTCTTGGGAGCCATAACCTTTCCACTCTGAAGCCTCCCAGTTCTGCTCCTCTGCATTTATCAGAGTAGCTTTTGATAAAAAAAAAAAAACTGACCAATTCATCTTAAATTCATATAAGTTTTGCAAAAATAAATTCCCACATATAACCATTTTCAAATTCATAGTTCAGATATATGACTTTTTAAATCCTGATTTTTTTAAAATTCAGAACAATGACTTGTTTCAATCATAAAAGCAAGTTGCGAAATGCTTAATTGAATGTATCTTCTTTAAAAATCCAAATTTCACAAATGACATAAAATTGAGGTATTTGCTTTTCTGAGGCTGAGAGGTTTTACTTAGCACGATTACCTCCAGCTTCCTGCAAATGACAGGATTTTGTATTTTTATGGTTAGATAAAGCTCCATTTGGGGAGTCTGTATCCATGCATCCGTCAATGGGTGCCTGGACTGACTTCATGACCTGATATTGCACCATGATAAACACAGATGTCAATCACCTGCATTTTATCCTGACTTGGATCCTTTTAGTTATACACTCGTGAGTAGCATGCCTGTATCATATGGCAGTTCGTTTTTTACTTTCTTGAGGAAACCTACATGATTTCCATAGTACTGTACTAATTTGCACACCACCAACAGTGGATTAAGGGTTCCTTTTCTTCTGTATTTTCATCAGCACTTTTTTCTTTTGTCTGTTTGTCTACTTGATGATTCCTCTTCTGGATGGAGTAGTCAGGAATTTCAATGCAGTTATTTTGTGATGGAATGAGGGAATTTTGGTCTTTAAGTAATATTATTTTCATTCTTTTGATTTTCCACTCATTTAAACAGTGTATTTTGATCTTGCCCACTCATCACTGCTCTCCAACACCGCATCTCTCACTGAGCTTCATGTCATCTTTTAACTTAGTTTCTGTTATTAATAACCCTAAATTCAGAATCCAGTTAGTACTGCCCTTAGCACAGGGGTATGTGGCTAGTACTGAGGTACCAGGAACTTATCAGCAGCTGCTTCCTCAAAAGAAAGTGCCTCTCCCTTCTTCTCTCCCTCTCTTGGCAGTCATCAGCTGCCTATACTCATCCTATATGGGGATGGTATTTTTGTCTTTCTTGGTATTCTTCAAATTCTCGGAGTCACTTTGTTTTTCTCTCATTGTCTCCAGAAGCCTCATGTTTTAACTGCTATTTGAATGCTTTTGGTGTTTTTATTGAATTCTCTTAGTCCAAAATTTGAAAACAATTATATGAGCATGTCGTTGTTCAGTTATGTCCAGCTAATCTATTCCTACCCCTATCCCCTTGACACACCTCTCTGTAGATGTAGCTTTAAAGCGAATCTAAAAACCAGAAGAATCAAGTTCTTCATCATCATGCTTTTTTAGGGGTGTGTGTGTGTGTGTGGGTTTCTTTGTTTTTCCATATGAATTGAGGTAGGAACCCTGAAGGACCATCCTATCTTTTGGAAAGTTCAGCAGTCATTTTTCTGTGGGTTCTATATGTTGAGTTCATGCAGCATACCATTACGTAGTCCAGATGAGGGCAGTTTCTTGCCCAAATGGCTAGCCTTGTCACATTGAAGGCAAATTCCATATGAGTTTCTTCAATGTCCAACAACCTCTTGAAGTAATTGGTGCCACCAGAAACAGACGTGTCTCACTATCAAGAAATCAAGATGTGGGATTTCCCTCTGTATGCTGTGAATACCATTAGTTAATAAAGAAACTGTCTTGGGCCTGCGCAGGGAACAGAGGTAGGTGGGGAAAACTAAACTGAATGTTGGGAGAAGGGAGGCAGAGTCAGAGAGAAGCCATGTGGCCCTGCTGGAGTCAGATGGAACTTTAGCCAGTAAGCCACAGCCACGTGGCAATACACAGATTACTAGAAATGGACTAAATTAAGAAGTAAGAATTAGCAAATAAGAAGCTAGAGCTAATGGGCCAAGCAGTGTTTTATATAATAAAATTTCTGAGTGATTATTTCAGGGCTGAGCAGCCAGGAACTAACTAGAGTACTACTTACTACAAATTGGTGTGACAATGTGGTAAACTAAAATCCACTTAAAACCTAGCTTTTTGAAGATATATTTCAGTTAGATGGGTAGTCTTCAAATCTTCCAAGACCTTTAAAATATGGCATTTAAAATGTTTTAAGAACTTAGAACTTTTCATGACAGTGAGACACATCTGATCCTGGAAGCACCAATTACTTCAAGAGGAAGATGGGCATCAAATAGGCTCCTCATGGAGTTTGACAACTATTTGAGCAAGAAACTGCTCTTGCCTGGACTGCTTCATAAACTGGACCGCAGGACCCACAGAGAAATGACTGCTGAACTTGCCTAAATGTGAGGAATCCTTCAGAGTTCCTGTTTCATGAGAGAGACGGCCAGACATTCTGCAGGACACAGAAAAATGTGACTGACAAACTGCCAATATAGGCAGAACTGTCTTTGAAGTTTCCTGCCTCATGGAAATGTCTGCTGGATACTATGGGCCCGTAGGCTGAAGATAGATGCCCCAATGGTACAAAAGAACTTTGGATGACTGTTCAGGCAATGGGATGTCCCTGTCAATTCTAGAGTTTTGGAAGTTGCTTACAATGCACTTCCTGTTTTCTTAGGTAATATTATAACCTTCTGGAGTCTTTGTGGAGGTAAAGAATTTATAGTTATAGTTATAATTTTCCCTAGTTATGATAAAAAATAAAGTATATATAAATATTGCAACTGTAATTATTGCTTGATACCTGTCTTGTTACATGTAATTTTAGTATGTTAAAGTTAAAACCTTCCTTTTTTATTTAAACAGAAAAGGGGAGGTGATATGGGATTTCCCTCTGGAAGTTGTGAATACCATTGGTTAATAAAGAGACTGTCTTGGGCCTGTGCAGGGAACAGAGCTAGGTGGGGAAAACTAAACTGAATGTTGGGAGAAGGGAAGCAGAGTCAGAGAGAAGCCATGTAGCCCTGCTGGAGTCAGATGGAACATTAGCCGGTAAGCCACAGCCATGTGGCGATACACAGATTACTAGAAATATGTTAAATTAAGATGTAAAAGTTAGCAAATAAGAAGCTAGAGCTAATGGGCCAAGCAGTGTTTTATATAATATAGTTTCTGTGTGATAATTTCAGGGCTAAGCGGCAAGTAACTAACTAGCTACCTACTTACAACAGTCAAGAAAAGTCTAAGTTCTTAAAATATTGAAGACTATGTAACTGAAATATATATTTATGTATCTAGAAAACCTAACATGACTACAAGTTTGACTACTATAAATTACTATTAATCTGTAATTTTTACTTATACATTACATTTTTAAATGAGATGTATAAATATAATACCTTAAACAAGAGTGGAAATATACATATGCACAGTGTAACAAAATCAACCTTAAAACTCTATCAATATACCAAGATTCATACCAATGCAAAGTATTCATCACTATATCATATATCCTTTATTTTATTTTTTTTTTTACAAATTGACTGTGACCATTAATCACTTACAATCAATCCCCTTTAAATGAAAACAAACATTTATAAACAACTATTTTATGAATTTGGGCATAGTTTTCTCCAAACTGCTTCTTGCTGTTTGTTGGGTGAAGTATTTTTAAGGTTCATGAACACCTTTTGGGGGATCTTGTTCCATCAAACCACATTAGCCTGGAAGGAATCCACAGGTTCTCATCTTCTGTGGAAACAAAAGCAAAATCTCTTTTTCAAAGTAACATATCTTTAGACAAATTTTGAAATCAACAAACCTTTAAGATATCTATATGTTGGTTTAGCTTAGCAGCCCCCATAATCAAATGTCTCTTTACAGACAAAAAAAATTCAAAGAAAACAGAATAACATACATAAGCTAGACTCTCTGTATATTTTCCATCTTTATGTGGCCTATTTTTCTTTACTCCTTTAATCTATGACAGTCTGTACTCTTTTATATTACTTTTACTGTCTCTTTGAAGACTTTGTTTTATTTTTTAAAACTATTTGCTTCTTTTTATAGCTGTCTATATACTTTTTTCTCTCTCTCCCAAGCCTATGTACATTTTTAAACACACTGTGACTAGATTAGAGGTTTATTTTTGTTTGAATCTGTCTTTATTGCATATCTGTAATCATTTTCTGAGCAGGAGTGCTTTCTTTAAAAAAAAATGCTAAGTGGAAATGGCTAGGACCAACACTACGGCTCTGACTGTTGGCTCTGCCCAGTCCAAGCAGAGGCACGTTCACTGCTTCTGCAAGTAATGCTCACCACCCCAGCTCCAGGGACACAGCAGGTCTATGTTACCATTAAGCAACTAGTAGCATGAGGCTCACAAACATCATTTAAGAGGACCTCCCAAAAGAGCCAGAGTTCAAGCTACTAGCATGAACCAGAAAGCCATCTCTTAAAAAAGCTATTCAGTTTTTGCTGCAAATGCTGAGTCTGGAAGCCTTTTCTTAAAGGAGCTACATATCTGCTCACTACTGTCAAACAGCCTATCTGAAAAAAACGCAGCTACCAATAAGCTCCAGTTGACTCCCATTTTTGTGAGCCTAGAAGCACTTTTTCTTATTTTTCTTTTGTAAGCTTTTCTAGGTCTTATGTGAATCCATCCCCCATGTTGGGTGCCACTTTGTAAGCAGAGACTGCTCTTTCATTTCGGGCCTCCCAGACTCAAATAATCACACATAAACTATATTAATTACAATGCTGTTTGGCCTATGAGCTCAGGCTTCTTATTAACTAACTCTTACATCTTAAATTAGCCCATTTCTATTAATCTGTGTATTGCCACAAGGCTGTGGCCTACCAGTAAGGTTCTGGCATGTCCTTCTTCTTCAGCAGCTACATGATGTGTGATTTCCCTTTATATGTTGTGATTACCGTTAATGACTAAAGAAGTGTTTTGAGCCTATAGCAGAGCAGAGCAGGGCAGGGTGGAGCAGACCTAGGTGGGGGAGGACTGTACTGAATGTTGGGAGAAAGAAAGGCAGAGTCAGAGAGAAGCCATGGAGCCACCACTAGAGACAGACACTGGGAACTTTACCCAATAAGCCACAGCCACGAGGCAATACACAGATTAATGGAGATGAATTAAATTAATATGTAAAAGTTAGCCAATAAGAAACTAGAGCTAATGAGCCAATCAGTGATTGAATTAATATGGTTTCTGTCTGATTATTTGGGGCTAAGCGGCTGAGAACTAACTAGCGATCTCCCTCCGACTAGACATCTCCCTACATGGCGTTTTTTCACTCTGCCTACTCTCTCTATATATCTCTTCCAGCTTTATTTATTAACCAATAAAAGCAACACATACATAGAAGGACAACCCACATCAAATTTCAGAATCATCTTAATAATTTCTGAAAGAAAAACATGAAGCATACTAAGAATTTGTTTAGACTTTTATGGGACCTACAGAATTTGTATAGAATTAACATCTAATAGTTTTGAAATTCAACCTGTGAAGTGGTCTTTCTATTTACTTAGCTCTTCATTCGCAGTTTCTTTTTGTGTCTTATCTCTATAAGTAGTGAACTTTCAAAATGTGGCAAGTTTTGTTAATAATAACAATGTAAATGGTTCTTTAATAGAACATATTTTATTTATGTTATATGCATATATTACTTTGAAAATTATAAAGTTGTGGGCTCTAGAAAGACATCCCAGTTAGTAAAGAATTTGCTGCATAAATATGAGGTCCTAAATTCAGTCCTCAGAATTCATATAAAAATGTCAGAAACAATGGTACTCGGCTATAGTCCCAGTGCTGAGGAGGTAGAGAAACGAAGAAGTCTTGGGCCCACTGATCAGCTAGTCAAGTTAGCTGCTGAAGTCAGCAGTTAGTGAGAGACCCTGTCTCAAAAAATAAGATAGGTAGTAACTGAAGAAGAAATCCTATATTGACCTCTAGCCTATGCATACAACATGCACATGCAAACATACACACACATACACATATGAAAGAAGAAAAGAAAGAAGTAAATTTAAAGGAAATCTTTGAGACATTTTATTCAATATTCCATTTTTATTATATTGAAAATCTTAATATAAAGGTAAAATATTTTCTCAGTTACATTAAAATGTATCTTCATAGTTTGTCCTCAGTTGTAAATGGGAGAAAACTTACTGAAAACTGTTCTTTTGTGATTAAAACAAAAGAGGGATTTGGAGTGTCTTAGCTACTTTTCTATTGTTGTATAAAAGTCCATGAGCAAGGCAACCTACAGCAGGAAGAGTTTATTTTGGGGTTAAGGTTTCAGAGTGAAAAATCTACCATTATTGTGAAGAGCAAACATGGCGGCAATCACCAAGCATGGTGGCAGGAACAGCTGAGAGTTCACATCTTAAGCCACAAGTAGAAAACACAGAGAGCAATCTAAATATAAGGGATTTTTTGAAACCTCAAAGCCCTGGGACATGCTTCCTCCAGAAAGGACACATCTCCTAATCCTTCCAAAGCAGTGTCACCAACACTGCAGACCAAGTAAGTATTCAAGTGCCTGAGAATGAGGGGGACTTCTCATTCATATCATCACAGAAGGTCAGTGTATACCATCCTGGTTGTAAAGTTCGTGTACAGTATTCAAAGTCATTAGTGAATCAGGTAATAAAACCTTGGTGTTTCTTGTGAACTTTTCATATCCCTTTACTTCGAATGCATCTGCTTCCAAATATAGATAGACTATGAAGATCAAAAGGATGTCATAAACCAAGTCTAGTCCCACACACCCGTAATCCCAGCACTTAGGAGACAGAGGCAAGAAGACTGCACAAGGTTGAGGCCAGCCTGGCTGCATGTCCTGGGTCAGTCAGGCTGCAACGTAGCACTCTATCTCAAATACAGATGTCCTGAGTCTTGCTTAAGTTGATGTCTGTGAACTGCATCACTTTTCATAGGACAGAAATGAAAACAGACAGGGTGGAGAATATTTAAAAATCAACCACATACAATTTCTGGAGTATGAGGGTCAGGTCAATTCATGAAATTAAAATCTAGGTCAGAATAACAAATTTTCTCTCTAAAGAGCATGACTTTGCAGACCAGGTGATTACAACATGAAGTTTCAACAGGTAAAATGCAAATATATGAATATTGTTGTGTTCAAATAAAGCCATAGTCATAAAAATAATTGGTGAACCAGATTCAGTTCAAGAGCAGGAAGTTTGCAAGTCCTTCAACTCTATTAACTCTCATCCTGTACGGACATGAGATATATATTATTCACATGTGTTACATATGAATCATCAACCTAGATAACCTCAAATACAAAGTAATATGATGAGTATTTCAGAGACTATGTTCCAAAACAAAGAGAACACTCTAAATAATAAAAATTTGACACATACCATGTTTTTAAAAATATATGAGTGGTAATGAAATAATCTGAGTCATATCAAAGACTTACATTTATTTTCTCAAGACATCTTATTATCTTTCAAACATATAGATAAAACTTTAACACCTTAAACTCAGTGTTCATATGCTTATGAATCAGAGAGTTTATAAATATTCATGGATGCAAGCTATCTTCCCTACAGAATTATCTCCAAAACAATAATTATGCAAATTACTGGTTATCCAAAGCACTTAATTTCTAGGCAATATGCAATCTAAACTACCCTAAAGACAAGTTAATAAATGGGCTTTAAAATAAATGATAGAAGTGTCTTGTATCTCCAATCAGTGATAAAGTTTTAAAACAGAATGAACAATTTTAGAGGCAAATTTTAATTTAATAAGCACAGACTAAAATTCTTACCACAGCAAAATATACAAGATACTATAAAATTTACAGATACAGTAAGTTAGGATGTGGAGTGGATCACTAGAGCTTGCTTAGCATGAACAGGGCCCTGAGTTCAACCCACATCATTAAAGAATATATATATGGACATTCAGCATGTCACAAATATTTCATTTAACCCTATCTAACTTCAGCAATAGGGTTTTACTATCAAGCTCTGGTGGCAACAAAAACAGTGGCAATAGCCTGTTTATTTTGTGTGATCTCTGAGACACCCCTGAGTAGAGGTATAACACATGGGGCACTGGGCTTTTACTTGGCTATTTGTGTCTTCTGGGGTGAATATTATCCACTGTATAGGGTAACTCAAATGAAACTTTTTGTATCAATATGTTCCTACATACATATACACAGATGTTTTACATGTGTGTGTTTGTGATATACATAATATAGCTTATATTATATATTATATTATTTATTATATATATAATGTGTGTGCTAGCTGTCACTTTCCATACACCTCCTCTATCTTCATTCCCTTACCTCTCCCTACTTAAATTTCCCTTCTTTTTACTCCCCCTTTTCCCTTCATGTATCCATTGGTGCAATAGTGGTACAGACATTGGGCTAAGCAGCTGTTTTCTGATTAGATTTAAAGACCCCTCTACTGGAGAAAATGCAAGCTTGCTACTGCTAACCTGCCCCAGAACTCATGGCTGGGGTCTCATAGGTCCCAGAGATGACTCTACCACTATTATTTTGCTAAACAGGCACAGTATCAAATTGTTCAACACCATGCTCAATCATACTACTCAACACCACAGCTGTCCAGATGTCTGAACATGTTTCCTGCCTTCAGTAACTCATGGTCTTGTGGGAAAAATAAAAGCTATAACAGGAAAATTACAACATAACAATAAAAGTTTTAACCAAAGGTGCAGACCAATAGAAACCTAGCACAGAATGTAAATGGGGGATAATGCTGAAGCAATGTGTACAGACCTGTCATGTTATAAATAAGCGTGCCCCAAAAGACATTTGAAGTTTGAATTAATTCTAATTAGTGTGAAAAGTCTTGGGAGAGTTTTAATGGGAAGAGTGTAGGAATAAACTTTCCTGTAATACATAAGTCACAATTATTAAATTACATTCTAAACAGAGTGAGAATTCACTGAAATGTAAAGACAATATAGTCAACTGAAAAATAAGTTCCAATAAAAATAGGAAGGCATAGCATTTCACTTGTTTATTGGCTATATTAAATTTTACAGCAGATGCTTTGCCAGATGTAGGATGACAAGAAGAAAAAGGGGGAAGGAGAGAGAATGCCCTGGACCTACTCCTCAGGTTTTAGAGGTGTGTGTGTGTGTGTGTGTGTGTGTGTGTGTGTGTGTGTGTGTTAGAGAGAGAGAGAGCAATTATACACATAAGAATTAGTAATTCAGGGTAATAGAAACAAGAATAAAAAATGGTACTAGACCTCACAGGAGAGCAAAACCTTATAGGGAGAATGAAATTGAGGGTAATCATTAAAACATTGAGCACTTACTTTGAATAAGAAGAATCAGATCAAATGAAAAAAATATAGCAACCAAAAAAAGCCCAACACCAGATGGCTTCAATGCGGAATTCTACCAGAACTTCCAAGAAGAGCTGATACCTATACTCCTTAATGTGTTTCACATAATAGAAACAGAAGAGTCATTTCCAAACTCTTTTTATGAAGCTACAGTTACCCTAATACCAAAACCACACAAAGACTCAACCAAGAAAGAGAATTACAGACCAATATCTCTCATGAGCATCGATACAAAAATTCTCAATAAAATACTGGCAAACAGAATCCAAGAACACATCAAAAAAAATATCCATTATGATCAAGTAGGCTTCATCCCAGAGATGCAGGGCTGGTTCAACATACAAAAATCTATCAATGTAATCCATCATATAAACAAACTGAAAGAAAAAAACCATATGATCATTTCATTAGATGCTAAAAGGATTTGACAAAATT
>PVIU01025221.1:14114-24213 GCA_004026605.1 Ondatra zibethicus
GCAATAGCAATAAGACAACATAAGGAGATCAAGGGGTTCGAATTGGAAAGGAAGAAGTCAAACTTTTGTTATTTGCAAATGATATGATAGTGCACATAAGTGATCCCAAAAGCTCTACCAAAGAACTCCTACAACTAATAAATACCTTCAGTGATGTGGCAGGATACAAGATCAACTCAAAAAAATCAGTAGCCTTCCTATACACAAAGGAAAAAGAAGCAGAGAAGGAAGTCAGAGAAACTTCACCTTTCACAATAGCCACAAATAGCATAGAGTATCTTGGAGTAACACTAACCAAGGAAGTGAAAGATCTATTTGACAAGAACTTTAAGGCTTTGAAGAAAGAAATGGAAGAGGACACCAGAAAATGGAAGGATCTCCAATGCTCTTGGATTGGTAGGATCAACATAGTAAAAATGGCAATTCTAACAAAGGCAATCTATAAATTCAACACAATCCCCATCAAAATCCCAACAAAATTCTTCACAGACCTTGAGAGAACAATAATCAACTTTATATAGAAAAACAAAAAACCCAGGATAGCCAAAACAATCCTATACAACAAAGGAACTTCCAGAGGCATTACCATCCCTGACTTCAAACTCTATTACAGAGCTACAGTAATAAAAACAGCTTGGTATTGGCATAAAAACAGAGACGTCAACCAACGGAATTGAATCAAAGACCCGGATATTAACCCACAAACCTATGAGCACCTGATTTTTGACAAAGGAGCTAAAATTATACAATGGAAGAAAGAAACCATCTTCAACAAATTGTGCTGGCATAACTGGATGTCAACATGTAGAAGAATGAAAATAGAACTATATCTATCACCATGCACAAAACAAAATTCTAAGTAACCCAATTTAAAAATGAGGTACTGAACTGAACAGAGAATTCTCAACAGAAGAAGTTCAAATGGCCAAAAGATACTTAAGGTCATGTTCAACTTCCTTAGCCATCAGGGAAATACAAATCAAAACAACTTTGAGATACCATCTTATACCTGTCAGAATGGCTTAAATCAAAAACACCAAGGATAGCCTATGCTGGAGAGGATGTGGAGTCAGGGGAACACTCATCCATTGCTGGTGGGAATGCAATCTTGTGCAACCACTTTGGAAATCAGTATGGCAGTTTCTCAGGAAATTGGGAATCAACCTACCTCGGGATCCAGCAATACCACTCTTGGGAATATACCCAAGAGATGCCCAATCATACTACAAAAGCATTTGTGCAACTATGTTCATAGCAGCATTATTTGTAATAGCCAGAACCTGGAAACAACCTAGGTGCCCCTCAGTGGAAGAATGGATAAAGAAAGTGTGGAATATATACACATTAGAGTACTACTCATCAGTAAAAAACAATGACATCTTGAATTTTGCACGCAAATGGATGGAAATAGAAAACACTATCCTGAGTAAGACAATCCAGACACAAAAAGATGAATATGGTATATACTCACTCATTAGTGAACTCTAGCCATAAACAAAGGACATTGAGCCTATAGTTCACAACCCTAGAGAAGCCAAATAGCAAGGTGAACCCAAAGAAAAACATATATAGATCCTCCTGGAAATTGGAAGCAAACAAGATAGCCGGGCAAAAACAGGGGTGGGGGTAGGGGTGGGGATAGAGTTGGGGGCAGGGGAGAGGGGGAAGGAGAAGGGAGAAGGGAAGGACTGGGGAGAACTTGGAGGAGTGGGAGGTTGAAGATAGACGAAGGGCAGATATTGGATCAGGGAAGAAGATATCTACATTAAGGGAGCCATTTTAGGGTGGGCAAGAGACTTGGCTCTAGAGGGGATCTCAGGTGTCCACGGGGATATCCCCAGCTAGGTCCTTGGGCAGTAGAGGAGAGAGTGCCTGAACTGGCCTTCCCCCATAATCACACTGATGATTATCTCGAATATCACCATAGAATTTTTGTCCCACGATGGATGGAGATAGAGAGAGAGACCCACATCAGAGCACTTGACTGAGCTCCCAAGATCCAGTTGAAGAGCAGAAGGAAGGAGAAGATGATCAAGGAAGTCAGGACCGCGAGGGGTTGGTCCACCTACTGAGACAGTGTGCCTGATCTAATGGGAGCTCACCAAATCCAACTGGACTGGAACTGAACGAGCATGTGATCAAACCGGACTCTCTGAATGTGGCTGACAATGGGGGTGGACTGAGAATCCATCGATAATGGCACTGGGACTTGTTTCTACTGCATGTATTGGCTTTTTTGGACCCTAGTTTGTTTAGATGCACACCTTCCTAGGCCTGGATGGAGGGGGGAGGGCCTTGGACTTCCCACAGGGCAGGGTGCCCTGCCCTATCTTAAGGCTGGAGAGGGAGGGAGGAGGGTGAGTGGAGGAGCAGGAGGGGAATGGGAGGAGCGGAGGAAGTGGAAATTTTTAAATGGAAAAAAAAATAGAAGTAAATTAGCATATGGGGGATTGCAGGAGTTGCGGTAGGAAAGAAGGCAATATGTGTTAAGGAAAGGGTAGTCAGATCACAAAACTTGTAGTCACACAAAGAATGGTGGCTACTTATATGAGAAAGAAATTTTATCAATTTCCCATTGAGAAAAATGTCTGGCATGAAATTCTAAATGCAACTGCAAATTAATTTTTAGGATAATAAGAACAAAACATTATGTTATTAAAAATATAAAAATTAATTTTTAGTTTTTCATTTTTAATACTTTTTCTGAGAATTTTACACACAAACACTGAATCTACAGCAGACTATCACCTTTATCCCTACCCTCCATCTCCTCCCAAATTCATATTTTCTTCAGTGTTTTTGTTTTATATATGTGTGTGTGTACATGTATGCATATATATGCACATGTGTGTATAACCTACAGAGTCCATTTCCTTCTGCATTTTTGTACACACACCCAAGGCAAACCACTTGGGATTGGACCATCTATATGGGAACTCATCCATAAGCAGCAGATTTTTCCTTTCTCAGCAGTCGTTGCCCATCTGCAGCTCTCCATCAAGGGCCTAGACCATGTGAAATGTTCCATGTCCATGCTGCCATATCGGCTGATGTTCTTATTGTGCTGCTTTTGTTCAAACTGAGACTGAAGTCATTTTTATAAATATCCTTATTCATACATTTTAACTTAAAGGGTGTACTTTTAAGCAACACAGTAGTTCTCCCTTACGTTTCTAAGATATGTTCCTATAAAATAAAAGAATTATTCTTTAGGAAATAGACTCAGGTTGTACACTTGCTAATCAACATTTACATTCCCTCTTTCCTTGTCCAGTCTGTTTGGTTAATGTTTATGAACAAATGTCCTCCTATCGTTTTTGTTCATTTTCAGTGTTTTGAGTCTCTATTTTTATGTGCATCTGTCAAGAAAGTCATGTTGGCCACTTTGCCATGAAGCTTTGAAATCAATCCACTATTTCATTTTTGTTTATGAGTGTTAGCTTTGCTATGATACTGAGATGGCAATATCTGACCTCAAGAACTGTTAATATATTACACTATTAAAGTTCCTATTGTACCTAAAACAATCCTTGATTCAGAGTGTGTACCACAATTGTAAATTTAACAAAGTTATCAAAGCTGCATCTCAAATAAGTGAAGAAAAGATAGATTATTCAATACATGCTACTGGATAGGCATCTGAAAAAGTAATATTAAAGCTATGGCTCATATTCTATAACAGAATAAATTCCCAACAGATGAAAGAGGCAATTGTAAAAATGAAAGCATACAAGAATTACAAGTGGCCAAGAAGAATTATCTTTATAATCTTGATGGAGGGGAGACCTGTTCAAATATGACACTGAAGCTATAAATCAGAAGACTGACAAATCTTATAACATACACAAAAACTTTAAAACACCATTTGTAACAAAAACCACAATAAGCAATGGCAAAATAAAAATGACAAATTAGAATAAATACTTGCAACCATATCACAAACCAATAAATAGGAATGATCATTTATTATACAATAATAAATGGCCCAAAGGAAAAATAAGCAAATAATATACACAGACAGTTGGTGGAAAATGAAACAAAAATAACTCGTAAGCACCGGAAAAAGAGAAAAAGAGTGATGAAAATTAAAACTTCACTAAAATACCATTTTTTACCTAGTCATGAGCAAAGTACAAAAGATTAATGATACTGTTTGGTCAGGCAGTGAAGACAGACATTCCTTTCTGTGGACTGGTGCAACCTCTTCCATGAGCCTTTATGCAATATTTTGTTAAAATTACTTTTAAAAAACGCTTTTAATTCTGAAACTTCATGTCAAAGAAAGTTCTCTTAAATATATATTCATGTGTAGGTGAAAAGACCTATATAAAATGTCATTACCATAATGTGGTTTCTAATGGTAAGATTAGGAACAATTTAGATGTTCATAAAAGGTGGCTAGATAACAAATGCAAAACATCTACAAAAGAAAATCTATTCTCAACTAGTTATTAGAAGGTAGGAGGGGAAGGAAGAAGAGAAAGCAAAGGAGTATGGGAAAATGGAGATGGGGAAGGAGGGTGAAGAAAGAGAGAGGCAGAGGGTTGGAGGGGATGAGGGAGAGAGACTCTTAAGGACTCTTATCACTGGAACAATTTCCAAGATATATATGTGAAAAAGTAAGGAGAAAACGATGACAAGATGCACTACCATATGTGCAAAGGCAGGGGCAGGGAGAAAAGCCCTTCTTTGCTTTCATTAAGTAGCTGCAAGGATATGTAAGAAACGGACACTGGTCCCAGGGAACAGGAACAGAACTGAAGTGATATGTTCATGGTAATTTTGCTACATGCCTTTTTTATGTTTTAACTTGTGAATTATTTGATTATATAAAACAAATATTCAAAAACACATATTTCTACAGCAAAACAGTGGTATGAACATAAAAATAAATTGTGCATTAAGGAATAGAAAAGTTCAATAATAACAATACCCAATGTTTGTTTTCAAAGTTATAAGTCTTTTAGGTAAATTATCACATGAAATGTAATTACCACCAATCATTTTTATTTTCTATTAGATAAGCTGACAGACTACTGGATTTCCCAAGGCTTATTTATGCATCCTTATTTTGGTTAGCCTATGTGGATTGACAACACTGCTTTGACATGTTATTTAATGAAAATCTAAATGCAAGGAAAAGTGTACCTTCTTATGAGTCAGAGAGGTCCCAGAGGCCCCTCAACTAACAGACCATCACCATTGCTCTTGATCGCCCACCCTAACTAGATGGTAAGTCACAACACCCACCATCAGGAAAGTGGTTACAACTGATGCTAGAGTATTTTGAGAGTCATGGAGATAACCAACCACTTTCTACACCGAGGGAGGGATTTAGTATCTAGTACTATAAACTTGTGGGGTAAACCATCACTTGGTAGACCATGGGCCCTTACTAGGGTAACTTAATAGTGTTGTTTCACTAAATAGCCATGCCATCAGACTATTTTATTAGCATTTATGTTTATGTCCATACACTTGTTCTGGTCTCACCCTTTCTCAGAGAAGCTTCCTTTTTAAGTGGGAAGCAGTTAAAGCAGAGACTCATAACTTGTATAAGGGCTGAACACAAGTGATTGTTAGTGCTCAGCCACAGATAGGTCGTCTATATCAGCATCCTTCACTACAAGGCTCAGAAAACAACATGGGGGGGGGATGGAGAGGCTATAGAGATGGTTCAGTGGTTAAGGGGACCGACTGCTCTCCTGGAAACCCCAGGTATAATTTCTAGCAGCTACAGGACAGCTCACAATTAATTGTACCACCAGTTCCATCTGATACCCTTTTTTGGCCTCTGAGGGCACCAGATATGGAAGTGGTACACAGATATACCTGCCTGCAAAACACCCACACACATTAATAAACTTTTTAATTTACAAAGAATTGATAGAAAGAACGGGAAGTAAGAACTGGATGATGGGTAGGAGTGCTGTGAAAATCTGTCCTCTAGACATGGCATGGCTGATGTGCACATCAACTCACAGCAGCTGTGATAACCTACATAAAGCATACATAAAATCAAAATTCAAATTCAAAATTACAACATGGAGGGAAGAGGAGAGCTCTAGGGCCCACCCATAGGTGAGGGACTACTGGCAGGTGATGACTTCCGAGGCAAGAAAAGTCACTTTTTCTTTGGGGATGTAGTTCTGGAAGTTATCCATACCCTAATGCATGGCTCCATAGTAATGTGTTCATGGTCAGCACCAATTTGACTCAATTATCTATTAATAAGAAACAGAATAAAAAAGAGAAAATGAAGTTGGTAGAAGGGCAGTTTGGTGGGTCTGGGGAAGTTAGAGAGAGGTAGTAGAAAAGAGATATGATCAATATACATTGCACACATGTATGAGGTTTTCAAAGGATAAATAAAAATGTTCTTTAAAAATAAAGTATGCAAATAATATATAAACAGACTATTTTGTTTGCAATCTAAATGTTCTTGAATACATGTGAGTGCATTAACACTAACTTCAGGAATATAAATGATATTTTCAACCTACATCAACTTAGCATACCTTTTTAACTGAACATGGATAAAAATGAAAGATTTTATTTAAAATTTTAGTACACCTAACAAACACGATCTTTTATTAATTTTCTGACAAAATACTTTAACTGGTATATTTTCCGTAGTGGCATATCACTTGTATTTTAATAAACAAAACTTGTCTGAGGATCAAAAAAGTAAAACAGTCACACTGGCCAGCCTTATAGACCAGGCAGCAATAACACGCACCTTTAATCCCAGTGGCCAGACTAGTTGTCACAGAAACCGGGAGGTGCATGCCTTTAATTCAATTGGTACACACCTTTAATCTCAGTCCTAGAGAGGATTATAAAATGGGAGGAGACAGCTCTCAGACACAGACTCATTCTGAGATTCCTGGGGGCAGGATCGTCATTTCAGACTAAAATAGAGGTAAAAGCCAGTGAGTGGCTGCTTTGCTTTTCTGACCTTCAGGTAGAACACCAGTTTCTCTCTCTGAGTTTTTATTAAACATGCTTCATTCTTTAATGAAATGTGTGCTTTTGGGACTCTAAGAAAACATAATTTTGTGTTTCTTTGGAACTGACTGGCTGTGGGACTGGGTGAGATAGAAACTTCTGTCTACATTTTCTTTTCTTAATTTTGCAATAATTTTGTTTTTCAAATTTTAACTAGAAACAAATTTCCATAGATGGATAATTGAATTTATTTTCATAAGAGATATACTATATTGTCCTTTAGGATAAAAACAAGATCTAGGGGCCACAGAGATAAATCATCAGTTAAGAGTGTCTCTTGCTCTTTCAGGGGATCTGAATTTGGAACCCAGAACCTACAATGGGCAGCGTATAACTATCTATCACTCCAGCTTCAAGGGACCTGATACTCCTGACTAACTTCCACTGACATCCACTTGGCATACATTCACACACACACACACACACACACACACACACACACACACACACACACACACAATTTTTAATCTGCCTGTTCTTAAGTATGACCTAAAAGCCTATTTTGAGAACACAGAGAATACAAACAAATAGAAAGTGCTGCTGCCTCTCCTGTTCATTCCTGTAGTTAGATTATGATGATATCTACTCAAATCAAAACAAATAAGCAATAAAGAAAAGAAAAAATATATTTTTAGGACTCTAATGAAACTATCATTCTTTACCTTCCAAATTTTAATGTGTAGAACCACTAAAATAATCATGCCAAAACATTTTGAGTAACATCAGAACTTTAATAAACAGCTTATCTTCAGTTAAGATCCTAGAAGGAGGAAGTGTTCATATTTTCACTTAAAAAAATTTGAGACCATGCTAGGAGTACTTCTATTGTTTTATAGTACTTCTCTTTATATGTAGTAAGAACTCCATATTGTTAGCTATTATTTTCCTTATTTATACTATTTTATGCAAACAGGGTAGAAATGTCTTATGGAATGTATGTAGCCCTTCTTCTATAAATAGTACAAAATATTGCAAGTGTCTTCAAGACAGACTTTAAATTTGGAAAACCAATCCATCACCACCATGATGGTATCCAAAAGGCAGGAACTGTATCTGTCAGTGTCAAGTGAAGATTCTTTCATCCATGCAAAGTTTTAAGAGAAAATCTCACCACACCAGTAATATATACATGTTTATATCAAGTTATGTTTACTGAAAGATAAAGTTATCCTTTCCTCTTTTAAATAAAATACTAATGTTAAGCATTTCTTATATTGAAAAGCAATAGATTAGTCAGGGTGTTCATATGTGCATAATCTTGTTTAATCCTCAGAATAAGGTATGAAATACTAATAGACTAGTTTCAAAAATAAGAAGACAACACCTAAAATTAATATGCAATGATCCAGAAAGGCACTTAAATAGAGTATGATGAAGCTGAACCCTTCTAATAAAATCTGCAGAGTATTAAAACCATTGAACAGCTTGACATCTCTACTTTATGTCCAAAACAAATTTCACTTCTTATATTGCAATTTATTAGTGTCAATTCGATTTAAAATGGAATAAAAGGTTCTGGCTATAATAAATAATGCTGCTATGAACATAGTTGAGCACATGTCCTTGTGGCACGATTGAGCATCCTTTGAGTATATACCCAAAAGTGGTATTGCTGGGTCTTGGGGAAGGTTGTTTCCTCATTTTCTGAGAAATCACCAAACTGATATGCAATGGGGCTGTACCAGTTTAAACTCTTATTAGCAATAGAGGAGTGTTCCCTTTACCCCACATCCTCTCCAGCATAAGTTGTCATCAGTGTTTTTGAACTTGGCCATCCTGACAGGTGTAAGATGGAATCTCAGACTTGTTTTTATTTGCATTTCTCTGATGGCTAAGGATGCTGAAGATTTCCTTAAGTGTCTTTCAGCTTCATTTTAGCTTCATTTATTGGGAGCTCACTGTTTAGGTCTTTACCCCATTTTTATTGGATTATTTGTTCTTTTGATGACCAATTACAACCTAAACGCTCCTCGATCAAAGAATGGATAAGGAAAATGTGGTACATTTACAAAATGGAGTACTACACAGTAGAAAAAAATAATGACAGCTTAAGATTTGTAGGCAAATGGATGGATCTAGAAAACATCATATTGAGTAAGGCAACTCAGACCCAGAAAGACAAACATCATATGTACTCACTCATAAGTGGTTTTAGACATAAAGCAAAGAAAACCAACCTACAATTCACAATCCCAGAGATCCTAGACAATAATGAGGACCCTAAGAGAGACATATATGGATCTAATCTACATGAGAAGTAGAAAAAGACAAGATCTCCTGATTAAATTGGGAGCATGGGGACCATGGGAGAGGGTAGAAGGAGAAAGGAGAGGAAGAGAGGGGTAGCAGAGAAAAATGTATAGTTGAATAAAATCAATTTTTAAAAATTTTTAAAAATGGGATAAAAGACCTTAAAAGGTTTTAACAATCATTACTGTCTGGTAAAGAAAAATAAACATTGTGCTGAGAATCAACATTACTTTTTTTGTAAACATGTATTGAATTATTCAATTTCACCATGCTTACTGTTTAAGTAACAAGAAGTTTCCTTTTTATTTTCATGCAGTTTTCTTTGTTGATACATGGTGTTACTTCCTGTGCAATCAGTGTTCTATTCAAAATGTTTTGCCTACCTCAGTATCTAGAAGGATACGCCATGTTTTCTTCTGAAACTTTCAGTGTCTCAGATTTTATTTTTTATTTTTTTCCATACATTGTTTTGTTTTATTTTTTCCATTCAAGAACATAATTAAAGAAATAATTTTTTTTTCCTTTCTTCCCATTCTCCCGGTCCCCTCCCACTACCCCCCCACCCCTCCTCCCTCCCCCTTCTTCCTTGAAAGAGGGCATGGTGCCCTGCCCTGTTGGAAGTCCAAGGCCCACCCCCATCCTTCCCGGCCTAGGAAGGAGTGCATTCAAAAAGACTCGGTTCTCAAAAAGATAATACATGCAGAAGAAATAGGTCCTGGTGTCATTGTTGATGGGTTCTCCATCTGCCAACTTTCGCTGCCACATTCAGAGAGTCTGGTTTGATCATATGCTCATTCAGTCCCAGTCCAGGTGGATTGGTGCGCTCCCATTAGTTCAGGCA
>PVIU01025222.1:0-24114 GCA_004026605.1 Ondatra zibethicus
GGGGGGTTTCAGACACTAATTCAGCTTCTTGGTGGACTTCACAGGCCCTCCCTTCCTGTCTTCTGCTCTTGGGTGCAAGGCTATGTACTTGGTTTTCATCTGGCCAATTATAGAGAACTTTCACGAGTCTATCACCTCTCTTTTGAAATCTTTTAAAGCTTCCTATCCTGCCTCTCTTTTTCACTTCACTGCTTATTTATCTTTTTAAGTCTCCCTGCTATGTATTAAACAGTTCTTATAGTCCCTGTGTACTCTCTGGCCCCAATTTATTTCTTTTCAAACATTTTCAAATCTTGAAATCATATTGCATATCTGCTTATTATTTTATTATCCATCTACCCTGTACCCCACAGAATGTCAGGTCTGTGATGATGGCCTTTGCCATATCCTTTCTGTATCCTTGCTATCAAAGCCCTGGCTGCTCCGTGGCAGATGCTAATAGATACTTACTCAATGGATATCTACGGGGGGAAGTATATGCAGAGTTTGATGGCAGGTCAGAGCTTTGAGTGGATAACATGCACTGGACTCTGGGATACAAGCACCATAGGCTGCCTTTCCTGTCCCCACTCCCCTCCCAAAGATTTGTAGTCCTAATTCATTTAGCACACAAGATGGCCAGCTGTCCCAAGGATATGTGCGCAAAGAGGACTATAGCAGAAGAAGGACAAGAGGAGACGGCCGACCTATCTAGCTGCCAAGCAGGGTGCGCTGTGTCCTAACATGCCTTCCAATCTGTGTAAACAACAGATCCTTGGATCCGGTGAGCCTGCAGAACGGTCCCGACTGCTGTCGTCTTGGATTAACAACCTTAGCATCCCTCTGGTGCTCACTGGCCAGATGGTGCTGGCTCCTGGGGTCTCCCCCGCCCTGGGGTGCGGTCTGAGCACCTAGGAGCATGCGTGGGGCTGGGTGGCCGAGCTTCCCCCACCTTCCCAACAGCTGTACTCTCTTTGCCAACTCAAGCATTTTACAAAAATCTCATTAGGCATTGAGTGTTTTCTGCCAAGCTGTGTCCAGAGGGCACTGTGGCCTCCCTAGAGGGCTCTCTGGCCTCTCTAAAAGGTAATAGGATGAGGGAAAACCAGGATATTAAGAAGTGGAAAACGAAGGACCCATTTAAAGTTTGTGATCGTTTGTCATGGAAATCTAAAAGCTATTTCACAGTAAGAGACTGTGGGGTGGGGATTCTGGGATGGATATTTTCTCCTGTCATATTTAAGTGCTGTATTTGCAGCAGTTCTCCAGGCTGGATTAGTAGCAAAGTGTCTAATCCGTACTAATCTCCCACAATGTCACCAAGACCGCCTATCAATCTGCATAAATTCTATGGCAAAACTTTAGGAAGAAATGCTATTCAGAGCAAATGATGCATCAAATTCAAACAGGCCATCAAGATTGCTAATGGATTTTAATAGCAGCTATTACTACATAATAGTATTTTCCCAACAGCCGTTTGTTGATACGATTCTTCGTTTACAAGACCTTTATGTCCAAGCCCAGGAGACAGCCGCCACTCATTTATAATCATTTGGTTCCACCTACAAATAAATGCTGCTTATTTGCATTTGGATGATCTGCAGATCTGACCCACTCCCACCTCGTTCAATGAGACCAACTGCGAATATTACAAGCTAGATTAATTAGTTAATATTTAGACGCACTACTGCCAGAATAAGAAAGACTGCAAACAGGCAAACTCAAAGAGAAGACTTGTGGATTGATTACTTGGCTGCATTCTGAGCTGCAACGGTTTTCCAAACTGCTTTGTATTCCTATGTAAATTAGTAATGAGCCCAAATTAAGGTTCATCTAGAAGTTTCTGAAACCTAAGACACTGTAAACGCTCCTGTTTTTCTGCTTTAGATGTTGAGAGAGTGGCAGTAACCCAGCCAGAGTGAAGGGCAGGATGCTGTTCCTTGTACAGCCATTAGGGAGTCTACTAGAGCAAGGCAAACTTTACTTCCTATAGCATAGCCAAGGTCACCGCTTTGAGAATAAATACCGGAGTGTGAGCTCACAAGTCTCGCCTAAGGAACACATTAAAAATGCAGCCACCTGGGCCCTTTGGCCAGAGATATGAGGAGCAGTCCAGGAATTCATACTTTAACTATTGCTCCAGAGGATCCAGTGCTAGCCTGCTGAGAACCACATATTGAGAAAATTCAGGGAAAATGGCTTTAGTTCATAGACTGCATCAAAAATCTTGGTGCAATATTAAACTTTAATGACTCCAAAAGTATGCATTGAAAGCTTACCTAGCATATCATTTGAACATTTATTTTATGTCTTTTATATTTATTGAGTTTTGTGAATTTAGAAAAATATATATTAATATTTTTTATTTCACCTTTTAAGTAAGTTTTGATATTAAGTAAGTTTCATTAAAACTTACTTAAAAAGTAAAATAAGAGCAAAAGAAGTAAATAAATTTAGTTTTTAAATTATCTAAATAAGTGTAAAGGAAGTACAAACAAGTTTATTTCTAGATGAAGGCTTTTGAAAATGTGTGGTATTTGTACTTCTGCAACCATTACCATATAAAACCTCAGTGAACTTTTGGGATCAAGTGTGTAGAACTTAAATAAATTCTGCCTTGGTGAAATGAAGAAGCGGGGATAGGATCTCCCACCGGTCTGGCCAAGGCTGGTTTGCTTCTAGTGGTCTCTATGTGGATTCTTTGTGTCTGCCTCCCAGGAGCTTCTGGGGACCTTGGCTAGCTGTTGCAGAGTCAGCAGAGTGGGAACAAGGGGATGGGACAGCTTGGCTGCATCCAGCTTACAAAGGATGAAGGCTTTTTATACCCAATAGATCAGTTGGCCACGTAACATGGACATCATATTTCATCACCTCACTCAAACCTCTCCACAATTTGGATGGTGGGTAGCACTTCTTGTACTGTATAGATGAGAAGGCCATCACCCTGGGGGCACTCTTCTACCTGGTACATCAGAAAACAACACGTTTAGATAGCAACTGCTGCAGACTCAAAGCCAAAGCTGGTCCTACATTTCCATGTAAAATATTGGCCAGACAGAAGACAGGGCAATGCAGCCTTGGCGAGGCAGTCGGGGGCAGATAGGCTAAGTACCGGGATGCTGCCATGTTCTGGTGGAGCAGGTGTTTGCTGGAGAAACCGACTGGCTGTAGAAAATAGACTTTAGTTGGAGGCTCCCCTCCTTTTGTTGGTCTTCTACCCTGGAGACAACCAGGGAGGTGTAATGGAGATGCTCACCTCCAGCCTGCCCACCTGCGCTCTTGTGTGACTGGAAAACGCATCATAGCATCTCTTGGGCTTATAGTTGCCTCCTTTAGAAATAACAATAGTGCAGGAAAAAAACAACTCCATTTCACTTTTCTTAACCACCTGAAAACCTTAAGTGAAAAAATTCAGAAACAAACAGTTGCATACCAGCCTGCCCCTCATCGCTCACTCTGTGCCTCATCCCTCCCCTCCCATGGTTCACCCTGGCTGCAGCCACCCAGCATCTACCTAAGTTACTACACCATTGCAGTTCTGGTATTCAAGTAACCCTTATTTTACTTAATGGTGATGGTAGCAATTTGTATCCATTGAGGAAGTTGCAAAGGGCTTCCTTTAAGTGAAAAGATGAAAGTTTTTAATTTAGTAGGGAAAGGAAACAGTCTCAGTTTACTAGGATTTATTCTAAGTCATTACAATTAATTTTATATTGTTCCTAGTTTGTAAGTTACAATTTGCCATAGGTACATGTACGCTGTCTTTATCTGAAGTACCTCAGAGGCTCATGTGTTAAAGGCTCCATCATCACCCTGTGGGATTACTAGGAGGTGATGGAGCCTTCAGGAGGTGGGACCTAGAGGAAGAGTAGGCCATTAGGATCATGCCTTTGAAGGGGACATTAGAATCCCGGTGTCCTCTCTCACTCTTTCTGTGTGCTGTGGCTGGCCAACTGCAGTCTATAGATATTGCTGCAGCCTCAGCATCCATCACCTGGCAGGCGCACTCTACCTGCTTGAATGAATGAGTGTGTGTGTGTGTGTGTGAGCATCAGTCTCAAACTAGCCATCACATACTAGCTATTTTCCTGGTATCTTTATTTCTATTACTAATATCATGTCAACCATAAAATCATAGGACAGGCACTTGGACTCACTGTTCTCATACTGGGGCAATACATTATTATAGAAATGTGTCTGAAATTCTAAGAGACTGGAACATTTGCTGGATCTCAAAGTCAATTAATAATCTACCTGGAGGACACTTAAGACTTTAGAGGGCTCTCCATCTGTGTACTCAGCCAGTTTGTGTAATCTGCTTTTAAGAGAACAATGCAACAATCAACCTTACTTGCCTTGGATTTCCCAAGTAATCAGTCTTTACAATATAGTATAATGCATAGCTTTAATATTAAATTATGTAATCTTCCATGACCTGGACCCAGAGAGCACTGCATGTGTGTATATATGTGTTAGTCATTTGCTAAAAACAGCAGATAAGGTGAAAAACAACTTTATACATCAAATACCCACCGTAAAGTTGAAAGCAACATATGGAGGTCACTTGATAAGGATGTGCTTACAGGGGTCAGTAGGGATCAGCAGGAGCATATAGCTTAATCCCTTTTAAAACTCTGTTAAAGATGTCTGTAATGTGTCCCCAACTCCTCCCCCATGTCACGCTTTCTCTGCTGTTCAAAGAATACAGAGCAAAGCCTTTTGTTAGACACACTCCGACTCACAGCTAGACATCAGCTGTCACAGGCATAAGACGCAGATACAGGCAATAGAGAGAGATCAAATACACGCTGACTACAGACAAGCCCCAAAACACAAATTACAGGTAGAAGACATGGGGAGAGAAGTGGGAAATTCATCTTGGGCTTGCTCTTGGTAAAAGTAATCCAGGAAGTACTGAACTTTCTTTCCTCAATGAAGCACCAACACATCTGAGGCTATCTGTAATGCATTTCGTGGACCATTTTGGTGCCTCATATGAGGACTCTTTAGTGTGTTTAGTCTACAGATCACATTTCCTCCATCACCCTCCATTCCATTCACACCCATTATTGTCTGGCCCATCATTCCCCTTCTTTCTTTAGTAATCCACACCGCCACATGATAATAATTTCTATCCAAACCTGTCAGAGCCACCTTTCTGCAATCATCTTACCATGTTACTACCTCTGCCCCCCAAGAGCTGTACCTGGATTTATCTTCCGAACTCATCACAATTTGGTAAAAAGTCCCCCCACAAAGTACTATGCAAGCATCACAATATTCTACATCACGGCCACATCTTATCTGTCCCCCTTCATCCCCTAGTGTGTCCTTCTAGCTCAGGGACTTTACTGCAACCAAGGTAAAAGCCCCCGGCTCCATCAATACACTTGAAACTGTTGCACCCATGCCCAGCAAGAAACATGTATCGATCAAGATTCAGCAGAGTTTTGCAAAAAGTAGATAAACCAAACTGAGTATAACTGTTTAGGTCTTCCTGCTCAAAAATAGAAAGCAGGAGCCTCATCTGGGAAGCCTAGGACTCTCTCGTGCCTTTCTTTCTGTTGCCCGAGATTTACCTCCAGTACAGCTTCCCCCTCACTGTCCCTATTCTCAGGACACAAAGCATGTAGGGCCTCTTCATGGTAGCGGACCCCAAGGAAAGGGGCACACTTGTGAGTAAAGGTTGCTTACAGCTGTGTTGGGTACACGCGTGCCATTTGGTAAATGTCATGTATTAGAGCACTGCATAGCTTAACTATACCTACTGTCTCAAATTTACATTAGGGGTCTCTAGCCCTCAAAGAAGCAAGAGGCATATTCCCCTTACTGTGCAGTAGGTCTCACCTCGTACACCTGAACTAGATACATTTTATCTCTGGGCACCAAAGTCTATGGAAAGGAATTGCTCTTTTCTTTTACTGGAAGCTTTTTCTTATCCTGTTTTGTATTTGAAATACTTTTTGGTCACTAGGTGGCTCTGAATTTCCATTGAAAAATAAGACCTTAAGAAATACTGACAGGACTGGAGAGATGGCTCACCAGCTAAGAACACTGACTTCTCTTTCAGGGGACCCAAGTTCAAGTTCCAGCACCCACATGGTAGCTCATAACTGTAACTCCAGTTCCAGGGGACCCAATACCCATGGCAAAACACTAATGCACATAAAATAAAAAGAAATACTGATAAACATTGCATTTCCTTTTGCCAAGAAATTAAAAAGTTTTTACTTGAGAACACTAATCAGAGGTTAACCCAAATCTCCACGAACTTCTATTAACAGTCTTTATGCCTCTAACATCTGGGATACATTTTAATACTTTTATGTTAAATGATGACTATTGCCACGGCCTGACACATAACCATGTTCTTTCTTCCTGGGATGTAATTTTCCCCTCTATCTCCACCTGATAAACTTCCACTTTTTCTTCAAGTCTGATGTTAAGTCATTTGACACCTGGAGTCTTCTTCCACTTATGACAAGGAGCGAGGGAGGGCTCAGGCTGCCTCAGTCTGTAGCTCAATCACATC
Organism: Ondatra zibethicus; assembly: GCA_004026605.1. Classification (NCBI taxonomy): domain Eukaryota; kingdom Metazoa; phylum Chordata; class Mammalia; order Rodentia; family Cricetidae; genus Ondatra; species Ondatra zibethicus. The sequence continues at coordinate 6,512 of PVIU01025222.1, forward strand.
ATTCATGGTCACGAGAGCCTAAGCATGGTAAGTAGTTTCTATTTCTTCTCCCAGGACTACTAGTGCCAGAGTCCAGTGAAGTTTACCAAAGCGACTTGAAGAGGACTATGAAGGTTAGTTTTTTGTCAACTTGATAGAAGTTAGGGAAGAGGGAACCGCGACTGAGAAATGCATCTATCAGATTGGTCTTCAGGAAAGCCTCCAGGGCATTTTCTTGATTAAAAATTGAGATGGGAGGGCCCAGGACACTGTGGGTGGTGCCACCCCCAGGGAGGCGGGCCTACATTGTATAGGAATACAGGCAGAGCAAGTTATGAGGAGCAAGCCAGTAAGCAGTTCTATTGCAGTAGTTCTCAACCTGTGGTTGCAATCCCTTCGGAGGGTTGGACAACCCTTTCACGTGGGTTATCTAAGACCATCAGAAAACATAGATACTTACATTACGAATCATAATAGTAACAGAATTACAGTTATGAGGTAGCACTGAAAAAATATTATAGTTGGGGTTACCAAAACATGAGGACCATATTAAAGGGTCACAGTGTTAGGAAGGTTGAAAACGATTGCTTTACAGCCTTGCTTCTGTTCCTGCCTCTAGGTTCCTGCCTTGAGTTCCTGCCCTGACTTCCTTTCATGATGGACTAACTTGTGAGCTGAAATAAACCCTCCTGACTCTGAGTTGCTTTCGGTCATGGTGTTTAATCATGGTATGAAAAGCAAACTGGAGCAAGGACGTTGAACAGTATCTGGGATCCACACGCTCTCTAAGAGTGGAGAAGGTTCGTAATTAGCAGGAGCTCCAAGTCAAGCTTAGATGCTTCTTTGTGAGCATTTCCCGCTGTATTTGAATGACATGACTCTTCTCTAGTTTCTCAGGGACTAAACCTATATCATGGAGTGTAGGTTGGCTTTCTACATGCCCAGTTCTTCCACTGGACTGTGCAGCTGGTGTTTCATGCCTACCTGGCCCCAGCAAAGCACTTGGATGTCATCTACCTAGTTTCTTTGTTTCTGCCACATTCTGAATGAGAGGATGGATCAGGAGGGTTTTCTGTGGAAAAGGGATCCAAGACTTAAGCAACAAGAGAAGAAAGGAAATTGGAAGAGGTGACATGGGCTATGCATTGATCATGTCACACCGTTGGAGAGCCGTGGCCAAGGTATGAATCTAGTATGGGCTAGGTTACTAGACTTTTAGAAATGGCGTGCTAATCTCAAGATTTTATGTTTTTAAGTTCAGAAAATTATTTCGTAGCAAGGGTGGGACAATTCATCATTTATTAACGAATTCAGTCATTAATCATTGCACAAAGCAAATCTTCTAACTCCTGCACGCTGGACATTTTTTTCAGCACTGCTGATCACGCTTTCCCCAAGACAGACCATTCTATGGCTCATAAGGAGTTGCAGGTTACTGAACAGAGATAGTAGGTAAATAAATCCATTTAAAGAAGATTTCAAAAAATGACAAATGCCACCCAGAATAAACACTGTGATGGAAAAGAACATAAAGTGGAAGGGAAGTTAGCGTGGGAAGCCTGGACAGTAATAAGGTTAGATTTCAGTTTACATTCCTGCACAACGAGAGATAATGAGCTTTGCCATCTTCCAAACTCAAAGTAATCCAGAGAGAAGAACAAGCTTGTGCAAAGAGCCCAGGACGCTGAAACACGGAGAAGGTTGGTATGGCAACAGAGGAGCAAGATGAGATTGTGCTCCAGGTAGGACCACATGACACAAAGCTTGTGGGTCATGGGAAAGAATTTGGGTTGTCCTAAAGGCAATGAGACACGAATCCAGGATTTTAAGTAAGGACAGGGATGCACAATTTACATTTGGTGTTTTGTGCAGATTATGCAGTAGAGACTGGACTGCAAGAAGGAAAAGCAAAGAAGCCATCGAGGCTGGTAGAGTAGTCAAGATGAGAAGGCCTCTCAAGGCTGTAACTTTTGGAATTGAACAATGCTTTGGATCCTTAGCAGATCCTTCTTCTCTTGAAATGGAAACTCTTTGGTTTGTCTGTTGTACTCATGAGTATCATATCCTGAGTATCTAGACTAGAACTTGGTAGCAAAGGACATGTTAAATGTCGCTGAAGTGCTACCAACCAGGAAAATACAATGGCGTGGGGAAAACTTAGGAGAAAAGGCAAGTACTCTGTTTAGGGTGTGTGTTAAACTTGACTGCCTATTAGACATTTGTGGAGGTTTAATAAGAATGGCTCCTACAGGCTCATATATTTTGAATGCTTAGTCATCAGGAAGTGGAAGTATTTGAGAAAGATTAGGAGGTGTGGCCTTGTTGGAGGAAGTGTATCATAGGGAGTGGGCTTTGAGGTTTCAAAAGCCCAAGCCAGGCCCAGTGTTGCTCTCCTTCAGTTACCCATACATCTGGATGTAGAAATCTCAGCTACTTCTACAGTACCATGTCTGCCTGCATGCTGCTATCATTCCTGCTGTAAAAATAATGGACTAAACTTCTGAAATGTAAGAAAGCCCCAGTAAAATGCTTTCTTTTCTCTGAGTTGGTGTGCTCATTCACAGCAACAGAATAGTAACTAGGATCACATTTAAAGATGCTAGTAGGCAAGCTCAGAGTATATGCTTTGGTTCAATAGCAGTTAGCTACACACTGAAGGAGAGCATGGTCACTGAGTAGGTATGGCATTAGAGAAAAATCAGTGTGTGGGAACTCTAATATTGAGATGTGAAACTTAAGAGAAAGAGAGAGACAGAAGTTTCTAGGAGGTAGAAGGAATCCAGAAAAATAATGTCATAAAAGCCAAGATGAAATAGATATGAGAGAATACACCTGAAATCCTGACATTCTGTAGGTTGCTGAAGCAGAATTATTAATTCAAAGCTAAAGTGGGTCACACAGCAAGATTGTGTCTGGAAAAAAAATAACTCACCATAAAACAGAAGGAAATAGGCAATTGTTTTGAATATTGCTAAGAAAGATGAGACTAGACAAATAGCCCACGCATTTGATGATAGAATTCACAAGTGGCTTTGATAAGAGAAGTTGCAATACAATTGTGGGGTTCTATGTGTGCCTAGGGCAGACTAAGGAAAGGAGAGGCACAAGAAACAGAAACAGCACTGTACAGAGATCTGATGTTTCCATCTCTACCTAAGCAGGCCTACTGTCCAATGAACGATTGCTTAATACTTGATGTTTCTTGCACAAATAAGTGAATAAACAATCCATCCATCCACCCATCCATTGGCTGAGTCTGTTCTATCTTTTTTTCTGTTGGTTTTTTGAGACAGGGTTTCTCTGTGTAGCTGTGGCTGTCCTGGAACTCACTCTGTAGACCAGGTTGGCCTTGAACTCACAGAAATCCACTTGCCTCTGACTCCCTGAATGTGAGGATTAAAGGTGTGTACCACTACCCAGCAGGTCTGTGTTTTCAAATGTAGGAGGCATAGCCTTCTCTAGGATCAAGAGTTAGAAAGCAGAATCATGTCTCAATATCACTGCTCAGCTTGCTGAACCTAGCCAAACTCAGTATTTTTCTATGTTTTAGCTTTCTTGCCTATGAAACATATAAAACTAATTAATTAGTCTAGATGGCCTTTAAAACCCATCTTTATAATTCTCTACTGAAGACTTTTCCTTTAGAAAATCCAAACTCCAGCATAAGCACAATGTCTATGCAGTGTCATTCTTGGTTTTTACAAATTAAGCTTCCTGAACAATTGAATGAGACTCATAAACAATGACTCTGCTTACCTTGTTCTTTGAACCAATGTTTTGGTCATCTGGTCTGCATGAATCCCCTTCCTTTCATCATATACCAATCCCTCCTTGACTGGATAAAACTTTTTGTTCCTTGCTTTTTTGGGGGTGGGGGAGGCAGGTCTTATATGGTTCAGGGCATTCATACCCAAGGATGACCTTGAACTCTTGAACCTCTCGCCTCCAATCTCAAGTGCTAGAAATACAAGTGTGTGTCTTGACTGTGTCAACCTTGTTCTTGCCATAAGGCCTTGAGTTTGGCCATGTTCCAATAGCCTACCACCAGATTTCCTCACAGCTGGCTTCTTCTTGTCCTAGTCTATTTCTTATGCAAGACCAGAAGTCAGGTTTTCTTCAACATACCACCTGCTCCACCTGAAGGGGCTGTCTTCCAGTCCTACTCTGCCACACACATGACATCACTACCCAAAAATGATTTTGTTTTCATTTTGGATCCTTTCTTGTCTCCCTCTATCCCCCCACTACTGCCACACCTGCCCCAAGGAGGAAACAGGAAGACGACCTTCACCATTATTCACTCTGCATCCCCAGGATCTCAAACATACTGAGTTGATGGAGAAAACTCAGTTGAGTGAGTTAATCAAGTCTCACCTGTATTGAACTCACTGCCTGAAGTCAGCAGTCACCTACTGTCTCAGTTGGGGTTTCTATTGCTGTGAAGAGACACCATGACCATGGCAACACTTACAAAGGAAAACATTTAGTTGGGGCTGGCTTGCAGTTTCAGAGGTTTAGTTTATTATCATGATGGTGGGAAGCAAGGCAGCATGCAGGCAGACATGGCGTAGGACTTTCAATTACTACTCCAGCACCACATCTGCCTGCATGTCACTGTGCTCCCCACCATGATGATAATGGACTGAGCTCCTGAAACTGTAAGTGAGCCCCTCAATTAACTGTTTTCCTTATAAGATTTGCTGTAGCCATGGTGTCTCTTCACAGCAAAAGGAACCCTAAGACAGTGATTAATAAACTGAGAGTTCTACAACTCAGACTGCAGGCAACAGGATGTGAACTGGGTCCCACACTGGTCATAGCTTGAGCATATGAGACCTCAAGCCTACCCCCACAGTGACATACTTCCTCCAACCAGGTCACACCTCCTAATAATGCCATTCCCTGTAGGCCAATCAGTCAAACACGTGAGTCCATGGGGGCCATACCATATTGAAACTACACCTACTCAAACAAAACTGTTTTCCTCACTTGTCTTTGGTTCCACTGACCACTCCTCTTTGAAAAGCAACAGCAACAACATATAAATAATAATATAAATTCTAGAACTTTAGCCTCACAGACCATCCTTTTTCTGCTGTTTCCCAGCTTCTTCTGTTTATATCTTTCCCTCTCTTGATATGAGCAACTTTAACCCTCTCAACATTTTTCTCTGTGAGCTGCCTACTCCTTCATGGTCAGCCTGCCCAGCACACGTCTATCTACCTTTGTACCATCCCAGCTAATGGCAGCTCACGCTGACTCCTACATTCATTCAGAACACTGTGAAAACATAAATTCACAAGCTGTATCTTAATCCACAAGTCCTTCATCACTCCGCCATGGCACATGGCTGCTTGTTGAGTGACCATCAGCCACTCTAGACAGAAGCAGGATGGTCATGGTTTCTCAGCTGTGCTATGGAGAGGTTCCTGCAGGGTGAACTTCAGTTTACTAATCACTGTCTTAGGGTTCCTATTGCTGTGAAGAGACACCATGGCTACAGCAAATTTTATAAGGAAAACATTTAATTGAGGGACTTACTTGCAGTTTCAGGGGTTCAGTCAATTATCATCATGGTGGGGTGCAGGCAGACGTGGTGCTGGAGGAGTAACTGAAAGACCTACATCTTGTAGGCAACAAGAAATGGACTGAGACACTGGGTGGTATCCTGAGCATAGGAAACCTCAAAGCCCTCTCCCACGGTGACACACTTCCTAAAATGAGGCCACACCCATTTCAAAAAAGCCACACCTACTAATAGTGCCACTCCCTTTGAGATTATGAGGGCCAATTACATTGGAACTACCACAATCACAGTATTTTTGACCAAAGATAGTTATTTTAATTTTCTTAGAGGTGACAGCCAATTTAGGGTCTGTAAGCACAGCAATTCTCAGATGAACAGCCAGTCATCTGTTCTAGGCCCTATGGCATATCTGACTTTGAGAATTGCTTGCATCCACGTCCTTGTCAGCGTTTAAAGGAGCAACACAGACAAACTTTTACAGCTTTGCAAAAGACTACGCCCTAGGGAAGGCTAAGTGCAGATTTCAATTATGCAAATTATTGGTAGGCAGTCAGTCACACAGGATCTAAAAAACCCATGGCTTCAGAGAAAGAAGAGAAGTCCAAGCAGGTCACTTGAAGCTCTCTGCTGACAGGAAATGGCCTAAGAGCTCAAACCTTTCCATTGGGAAAAGGAACAATTTATGTAAAAAAAAAAAAAACAAACCAAAATTGAATCATATAAACAACAGAATTTCCTTAATTGGAATTTATTACCCCAACCCCATCATCCCTCCCTGCTCTCTATTACTCAAAGTCTGTGCACATTTGCCAAGCTAATTTTAATTTCCCAAAGAGATCTTCTGCTGTTGCTGTTGGAATGCATCCAGTTTAAGAAGAAGCCCTTAGAATTACTGTGTGTCAATTAACAAGAAATGAAATAAACAACTCATATTACCCTCAGATATTTTCCATTGAGGAAAAATGCCTTTTTAATTAAATTAAATTTATTTTAGAATTTTATACCTGAGTACTGTATTTACATCATTTATACTGCTCCCTCTCCCCCTGTGCCCCTCCCTACTCACCTTAAATTCATAAAATTAATGACATTTACTTCTTTCATTATTATATATTTACATATACATACACTTGTATAATATAAATATAACTGTATATTTACATACACATACACACAATTTGTGTGTGTGCGTGTGTGTTTGCATGTGTGCACACGCACACACATACGTCTATATAAATACAACTTGCTGGTCCATTTAGTGTTGCCCTTGTGCATTTGTTTAAGGCTGACTGCTTGGAGCTGGACAACCTGTTGGGGCTTCTCCCTGGAGAAGAGATTCTCCTTTCCTCCACTATTAATTGCCTGTAGCTCTTCATCTAGGGCAGCCGTTCTCAATGTGTGGGTTGCAACCCCTTTGGGGGTCACATGTCAGATACCCTGCATATTACAATTTACATTACAATCCATAACAGTAGAAAATTACAGTTATGGAGGAGCAACAAAATAATTTATGGTTGGGGTCACCACAACATGAGGAACTGTATTAAAGGGCCACAGCACTAGGAAGGTTGAGAAGCACTGGGCTAGGTAGAGCTCCGTTAGAGTCCTCATCCATGTTAGCCTTTTCATAAAATGGACGTCTTTTATAAACCTAGAAGAATACAAGAATGGGTAAAAAGATGACTGGTTTCTACCAGATCTGAGTTCTTTATGCATGCTATCTGCCTTCATAATTGTAATATACTTAGTCTGCAGTCACATGATGAACAAATTAATTCATCTTAAACAAATATGTGCAGTCATGATGTCAAAATCGTTTCTTTCCTATGTCTATGTAACAACTGGTAAAAAGAATTTAACAATCAAACACACTTAGGAGACCCTGTGTGTTAATTAATTTTGGTAAAAATAACCCCACAGGGCGGGGGAGGGGGGAGTGATGGAATAACAAACACAGAAGCAGGACTTACAACAGGAAGAGGGACAGAGACTCAAACACATGAGTTGTAGGAGAAACCAGATCTATTTTAAGGCTATAGGGCTAGGAAGGGACAGGTATTTTTAAATTTAATTGGAGCATTTCAAATAATGAGATTAACTGCTTGAAAACTTGGGGGAACAACAGGGAAAATAATTTAAACTCTAAGCCATAATGAAATTGAGATTAAAAAAAAAAAGACAAGCTAAAGATGCAGGAAGAGGCTGGATCCAGCCCCTCTGTGAAGAGGTTGCATTTTTAGGGCTTTCCGATTTGCTACCAGTGATGAAATGGTACTGCCTAGTGCCTTCGTTTCCTTATCTGTGAAATAAGACACGCTAATGCCTGTGCCACAGAAAGGGTTGTAAGAGACTGACAATTTACAGGAAGTCCTCGACACACTGTGACCGTTTGGTGAAAACAATAGCCCAAGTCCTAAAAGAAAGAGAAAACCCTATCACCAAGACAAGCTGAGCAAGATAAGACAGAAGAGAGCCAGTTTGTTTGGTGTGTGTGTGTCTGTGTGTCTGTGTGTGTCTGTGTGTGTCTGTGTGTGTGCATGCATGTGTGTGTGTGTGTGTGTTGGAGACAGAAGCTCACTATGTAGCTCACAATCCTCCTGCCTCGGTCTCCCAAGTGCTGGGGTTGCAGGTGTGTGTTACTGCATCCTGCTCTGGGACCTTTTGCATTTTAATAGATTAGAATGTAGCTATAATTTCTCATTTCCCCCTCCTCCCTCCAAACCCGCCTGCATACCCTCCCTGCTCCTCTTCAAACTCATGGCTTCTTATTTCCAATTGTTATTACACGCATATATGTATAAACATGTATAGTCCTAGATGCAACCTGTTCAGCCCATATAATGTTGCTTGTAGGTATGCTCCCAGGGCTGATCTTTTGGCACTGGAAAACCAATTGGTGTGCTCTTCCCTGGGGAGAATACTTCTCCCATTCCCAGATTACGTCAGTTACCTATAGTATTTTGTGTAGATTTGTGGCCTTGCAGGCTCTTTTCTATCCAATTTGGCATGTATATTGGTGTCATCCTTGTAAGAGATCTGTTTCACAGTTTGTGTATTTAAGAACATTTTCTTGCTTGTCCCTTTCTTTCCTTTTCACTACACAAGACTCATTCTTTACATTTGGCCTAAAGCGACTGAAAATTGCTTGGTTATAAACTTGGTTTTATATTATTCCATTGAAGACAGACTCTCCTATATTTTACCGCTCGAGAAAGTGAAGGAGGATGACTTGCCTGATCTTCACGCTGGTGTAAATGTGTTCCTAGTGCATGCAACATGTCACGGCTTGCTGCTCAGTCCAACACCCAGTACACTTGGCCTTTGGAATCTGCTGACTCTCTAGAGTCAACTCCTTATGAAATAAAACATTAAAACAGAAAGAAGAGGCAGATGTGGTAGTGTACACCTGTAATTCCATCACTGTGTTAGTTCAAGGCCATCCAGGGCTACACAGTGAGGATCTGCCTCAAGAACAAAAACGGTCCCCCCAAAAAGGAAGAAAAAGAAATGGGGGGGGGAGAACCATGTTCTTACAACGAGCCCAAGAAAACTGTTTTTAAGTGTCACTGCTAAGTAATACAGCAAAACAACTATTTATGTAGCATCCAAACTGTATCAGTTATCATAGCTAATCTACAAATGATATAAAGTATATGGAAAGGTAGGCAGAGACTACATGAAAATACTTTGCCACTTTATAAAAAGGGCTTGAGTGTCCTTGTGCTTAGTGTCTTAGTTACTTTTCTATTGCCGTGAAAAGGCAACACTACAAAGGAACTTTGTTAAATTTGGGTTTAAAGTTTCAGAGGATTAGAAGCCAAGATGGCAGAGCAGAAGCATGGTGGCAGGAACAGATGAGAGTTTATGTCTTGACCCACAAGACACAGAGACACACACACTCACACACTGGGGATGATATTGGAAATGGCGTGAGTCTTTTGAAACCTGAAATCCCATGTCCATGACACACTTCCTCTAACAAGGCCATACTTTGTAATCCTTCCCAAACAGTTCCGTCAAATGGGGGGCCAAGGATTCAGATATATGAGCCTACCACTTTCATCTCTAGATATATTATCCAAACTAAAACCCAACAAACTTGAGTTAAAGTATACAATTAAGCAAATGGACTAACATGTGTATACAGAATATGCCATGCAACATACACAGAGGATATATCCTTCTCGGTAGCCTGGAATCTCACATAAAATATGTCACATTCTAGGCCACGAATCTTGTCAAGTACAAAAGAATCAAAATAAATTATCTTCTCTTACCATATAATAGTAAAATAAACTAGAAATCAATAGCAAGAAAATAAACTTTATGAATAAATGGAAACTGTATAATACACTCTTGACTAACAAGTGGCCAATCAAAAAATCATGGAGGAAAATTTAAATTCCTAAAGTCAAATGAAAACGAAGACTCAACACACCACAAAATCTGGGGTACAGCTAAGTTAACTCTAAAAGCAAAGTTTCTAGTGGAGAGTGCTTACATTGAAAAATCATAAATATTGCAAATAAATGACCTAATGATGAACCACACAGCCACAAAAATGAGAATAATAAAAGCCCCAAATCACAGGGGGAAAGAAAAACTAAAGATCAGGATAGAAAACAACAAGAGGATAAATCACACAAGGACTTGGTTATTTGGTAAAATAAGATTGACGAATTCCTAGCCAAAATAAGCAAAAGAAACAGAAAGACTACCTAAAAATATAATCATTAGGGAGTACTTTAAATTTTATATTCTCCCAAACTTGAAAATTAAGAAAATAAATTCCTAGCTACATTAAACCAATACGATACAAACAATTTAAACATATACAAAACAATCAATGAGGCTGATGCGGTAATAAAAAGTCTCCTGAGGTAGGCCAGGACCAGATGGATTTGCTGCCAAATTTTACCAAACCTTAAAGAAAATCCAACACCATCACAACCACCACCACCACCACCAAAACAGACAAGGAGATCAGTGGAATAGAATTAAGGACTCAGCAATAGACTCAAACGGTTACAGCTGCCCCATTACATGTTTGTGTTCATGCATACTTGCATGTGTACATGTTTATGTGCTGGTGTACCTGTGTGTGTGGATGATTAAGAATTGACAGATGGGTTACATGAAAAGTTAAAAAAGTTCAGTGTAGTAAAGCCAACAGGCAGTGACCAGAGAAGAGACAGCCTGTGGAATGTGGAAAGAACATTTGCCAACTACATATCAGACATAAATGAACTCCTTGGATATATAAGAACTGCAGAAACTAAATGTTAAAACAAAACCAATGTCATCTAGTCAATAGATGGGCTCATGCCTGAGGAGACAGTTTTCAAAGGTAAATAAACAAATTTCCAGTAAACATTTAAAGAAGTGCTTAACATCCTTAGTCATAAGAAATGCTTATTAAATCACCTCAGTCAGTATAGCTATAACCCAGAAAGCAAATGACAACAATTTCTGGAGAAAGTGTGGGGAAAGAAAGCCCTTCTCCGCTGCTGATGGTAATGTAGACGTAGGCAGCCAGTGTAGAAATCAGCATGGAGATTCATCAAGAAATTGGAAAGAGAGCCACCGTAAGATGATCTAGCTACACCACTCTTGGGTATACACTCAAAGGACTCTTCGTCAACATATCACAGAGATATTGGCACATCCATTTTCATTGCTGCACTATTCATAATAGCTAAGAACTGGAACCAACATAGATGTCTACCAATACTTCAATGGATACAGAAAATGTGACAAACAGTGGGATTTCATGTAGCCATGAAGAAAGATGATGCCATGATGTTTACAAGAAGTGGGCTGAGTGAAATAAGAGGGACTCAAAAAGATAAATGCAGTGTGTTTTCTTTCATATGGAGACCCTAGATTTAAGTGTGTGTGTGTGTGTGTGTGTGTATGTGTGTGTGTGTGTGTGTGTGTATGTGTGTATGTGTGTTGTCCAAGAAACTACAAAAGGGGATCATGATATGAGAGAGAGATTTGAAGGTGGGGGTAGTAAGGAAATACATATGGTAAGAAAGCAGGATGGGGATACTGTCTGAAGGAAAGAAGAGATCCAGACAAATGGGGAAGGGGGCAGGAGGAGCCACGTGGGAGGAGGGAATTTGGCTAAATTAAATGGGTCAAAATCCCAAACCATCAGAACAATGAAATATGGGATTTACTTTATGGGGTCCAGGGCAATGCCTGGCTTACCTAACATTTGATGGAGAATTTAGGAGAGGAACAGGCATCTTTAAAGCATCTTAGCTGTTAATATTACTCTTCCATAGTTTTGGGACAGACTGATTTATCCTAGCTATTAAAGGAATTTCTGGCCCTGAATAATGATGGCTGAGCATCACAAATGATTATTTTCACCCAACAGGACTTCTCGAATTTGTCAGACATACTACCAGGTTCCCATAAATGCATGATTTCATTTTATCATTTCTCCAATGACTTTTAGTCTATTTTTAAAGGCATCATTGTGTGCAATTAAAATAAAGAACTTAGAACCAGTTTGGATAAAAGATGAAATCAGTGTAAATTCAAATTTTCCGGATTGGTAATACTTATACTCATGGAAAATAGTTTAACATAACACAAAAACATCAGACAGGGGAGAAAGTGAAAAGCTCTGGTGTTATTTTGAAACACTATCTCAATGTTTTCTTAGTCATTTGGGGGAGGATTTGAAAATGCCAGTACTTTTACAGTTCACCCAGAAGAGTTAGGGGTCTTTGGAGAATGACTGAAATATCCACATTTAAAGCTTCCTTCCAACCAAGGTTACATTTTGAAATACACCAAACAAGACAAATCATCAAATAGAATGCTTGTTTCATGAACAACAGACTTCTATAGATGGTACCAGTTACCAACATCAGACTACTTCCACTCTCAAAGGTCTCATTTGAAGAGAAAGTTTAAAAACCCTGTGTTTATTTCCATGGAAGGAAACTGTGTGGCTTGGACTTCTGAATGTCTTTATCCAACATAAACTAATAGGTAGAGAAATTTCCCTGATAGGGATCGAAAGCATTGTCCCTGGTGCTCATAAATACCCCCACTGTATTGTCTGAAATGGCTTATGTCAGTCCTGACTGTGGGCTCAGATTTACTGTACAGTTCATCAACTTCTCAGCATGATGGATAATGAATGTTTCATTTACATCGCTAATTGCCAAGCCATGGTTCCTACAACCTTTAACCCGTATGTTTTATCCCATTATCACCATATGTCAATATAATTGCATTTAACATTCTGAGTGATAAACTTTCTTCTACACAGAGAAATATTTTTCACAAAGAAATCATGCGAAGGATGTTGATGAAACAAGTCTGTTACAGGAAATGTCAGAGATAATAGGTAGATACCCCAACTAAGGAAAACTGTCTTTGGACAGGGACTGATCTCATGGGCAGATAAATAATGGCATATTATTAGGAATCTGTTTTTAAGCTTTTTTAACTCAAGAAATGAATAAAGATCCTCAAGGCAATATAAGACAACATTTGGACCTGTTTAATACACAAAAAATCTATAAAATCAGTTACTCACAGCTATGTGATCCAATTATGCTTGCTATGCTTACTTGACATTCTGCAAATAAACATAGAATGAGGCAGCCTCTTTCCTCTCCTCCAGTTTGAAACTGAACACATTTACCAAGGCTGGAAAGCATCGCAAATCAAAATTGCTAAGGTTGGAGAAAAAAACTGGCAAACCATTTTCTTGTAGTGCCAGCACTCATCTGAGAATTTGCCCAGAACTGCCAGCCAACATAACCTGGAGTGCCTTCCACCTGGATTGCAGCTGTTTATCCTAGTAAGTGATTCAGGGCACCCAGGAATTGCTTGAGACTTCATACCAAGGAGTTCTCAGTGAAATTATTTTTCTGCCATCCCCAGTTGCCAACAAATCCTATTTGTTATAGCTCAAAAGTTTATCTTGCTTTTGTCTATGGTATCACTATGGTCTCATCGTACTCTGAGCTTTTGCCCCCTCTCTGTGGTCTGTGGGGACAGTTTCTAATCTGTCTCTGTTCTTGTACTTATGTTTTCTCCATGGCTTGCTTGCTGCATCTTTCTTCCTTACAATTGTCCATTATGAAATCTAAAATGCATCTGGCCAGTGAGGCTTTGCACAGTCCCATGACTCCCTCCTCTGCAGCTACCCCAAGCTCCCTGCTCCCTATACCCAGGACCTAGCAGAGCTTCCTTCCATCTCCCTAAGGATCCTATTTCCTAACCTGGAGCCTTTGCATGGCTGGTCCCTTACCCCTGATTTTCTCCTAGCTTATTGTTGTGTACCCCAGACTTGCAAGCTTAAAGGCACCTTGTCAAGGAGGCTTTATACAACAACCTCTCCATGCAGTACCAGGTAGGTCATAGCAATACCCGCTGCTTTCTTAATGACGCTTCTATTTGCTTAAAATATATATTTGCTTGACATCAAGTTTTCCCACTAATCCAAGAACTCTAAGAAGATAAAAGCTGCTTGTATCTGATTTCCCTCTATCCTTAGCAGACACGCATAGTGTGCAGCATTGGAGAATTTGTTCATAGTTAACGCCTTGGCATTTTTCACTGAACTTTTACTTTACTAGAGTCCAATTTTCTCTAACAACTCAAGATCAAAGGGGATGGAGATTGGGGTGAGGACATAGGTAGACAAGATAGTCAGTGGAACATAAAGTGCTGGGAAACCTCAGGACCCTTGGAAGAGAGCATGAATGAGCTTTGGTTCCTTCCTTCCTTCCTTCCTTCCTTCCTTCCTTCCTTCCTTCCTTCCTTCCTTCCTTCCTTCCCTCCTTCCTTCCTTCCTATTATTGCTTTTATTGAGCTATACATTTTTCCCCACTCAGGCTTTGGTTTCTTTGTACTTAAATGACCCTGGACAAGTTCTTACCCTTTGTGCCTCAGTTTCTCTATATGGAAACCAGAGGTGGCAATAATATCTCTTCACAGAGTTCTCATGAGGACTAAATAAATTAAGTTTCTGAAAAACCCTTCAAAGAGCATTTGTCATGTGTTCTACAGGAGTATCCTTGCTAAGTAAAAATAAAAATGTGGAATTGCAGGCAGTGAGGCTTGGTTTAAGGATATTTCCTTGGCCACTACTGCCTTTTTCTATCCTCAGGACTAGCTCCAACATTCCACTGCCAAATATTCTATGTGGCCACCTTCACTTGCCATGGTTAGAGCCCAGGTCTATGCTGTGACCTTTCTACATTAGTACTTCAACATTTTCTGTTAAATGTTCTTTGTATTGAAATTCAGTATTTTGTTGGTTTTCTTAAAGTACTATATTTCCTGGCTCAGGGCATGGATGAAGCAGGAGGGGGATGAACTTCAAGACCTCGCTGGAGTTAAACCGGGCAACAGGTAGCATGATTGTGGATGAACTGTCATCCGAAGCTTTTGCACACACAGAAATTCACTTTTACTTTTGTACCCATTTTAAGTACTTGAAGATGGCATTCTGTTAATAATATCACCTGGAAAATTATATTTTCAGCTGGAAGCATTCTTCATTACATATAGCTGTGGTTATTTTATCACAAATTCTATCTTTCAATCCAAAGATGATGGAGCCTTTCTTCTCTCTCCTTTGTTTCATTCCAGCATAAAGTTCATGTGCTTTGCCTTGTCCTGAGGCTCTGAAGGATGTCACCTTTCTATCCATCTACCCTTAGCCTGCCATCATCATCAGTCGCTCTCCATATACCTCAAAACCCCCCATGTCTTCTCAGTTTCCAGATACATTGCCATACATTATTCTGTTTTCCACGATATTGTACCTCATCCCCTAAGACCAGGATGATGTAAAGTTTAGAGCGAATAGGCTATCTTAGGTATAACTAAGATGTTATAGAATTTATGGTCACATAGGAAATTATAAGCACATATTTAAAGTATGGTGACTATGAAAAGTTTGAATAATCCCACGGGTGTCAAAGAGTTACTGAGAGAATACTTGCAGGGCTTGTCTCTAAGTCTGAGCTATGAAACAAGGGGAAGGAATCTTATGCTCCCACATGAGCTACTTCAACTGTCCCTCAATCCACACCACCCCTATCAAACAATCTTCACAGAATCAACACTAGTCAGATCCCTGAAGGCAACCTCCATCAAGTTCCTGCTCTTTGAAAACATAATGAATCCTATTGGTTGCTTATCTCATCCTTGAGATAACCTTGTCTATTTAGATTATTGGGCGAACTGAGCCACTGTATAGGCCCTTCTGGGAAGAAAGGGCTTATAAATAACTACTCTGGACTAGTGGACTAGTTGTTAAAACGTATAGCTCGTGTGTGTGTGTGTGTGTGTGTGTGTGTGTGTGTGTGTGTGTGTGTGTATGCATGCCAGAGAGTGCCTCTCTCCCTTTGACCCATTATTGCAGACTTTAAAAACAAGCATGTTTTCAAATGGTACTGTGAGCTGCCAATGATGTATTTCCCTATATCTCATTATTCTCTCCTAAATGTGATAATAATGTGATCTGTTAACATAAGAAGTTTGGCTCCACAGAAGCAGCTGGAAATGGACAACCACAATATGCATAAGCCCGGCACTTACCATCAACTGCACACTGCTTGACACATATTGTTAGAAGCACCTCGCGTTGGTGGGCTCTCGTAAGCAAAATACTTGCATTAGGTCTCAGCTGGCATTGAGCACCAGGCAGTTTGGGAAATATTCAATTCTCAGCAGAAGCCGGAATACACATCCTCACATCTTTTAGGAATTGATTATGAGGTCTGTGAGGACTGAGGCAGCTCAGGTGCATCCACCGATAGCTATGGATGCTCCAATAAACAAGGTTATCTTTGAACTGATGTTCACAGGGGAGAAAAACAAATCTGAATACTGGGATTTGAGACTCAAGGATATATGGGGTAGATACTCACACAAACAAAAAAGGAAAAGAATCAAGTCCAAAGAGGCAGAGGGGTCATCACCCCAGTTTGTATCAGACATAACTAACGGTGGGCCCCACCAAAATATGCCCATCCCAGGCTTTTAAATGAACGAGGCCAGAGGTGTAAGTTCAACTCTACCACAAGTGCCAGCCTCTGGTCGTCTCTACTCCCTTAATTGACATGTACTGATTAGTGTCTAGCCTTTGCTTCCGTGTATGTCTCTGTCCTTTCTCCCAAAATCTTATCAAAAGTCCTCTCTCCAGCCTGTTGTTTTGTCCACTGTCACCCCAAAATATCAAGGACTTTCAAGTCTTTTCTCCATTCCCTGCCACTTACCTGAGTGCCTAGCCCACCACTTCCTGTCTCCACAGACAATGCCAATTGATTATGTTGCCTTAGGTTAATTTTATACATTTAAAACTCTAAATATTGATATTCAAACTCATTATTTTCTATTTTTCCACATCCTGGACCTGCTTCTTTCCCTTATTACACGGGAAACAGCACGATCCTCGGTGCAGTAATGCAAATCTGAAACCAGTGACCCCATGTGGAGCCCCCACACAGGCTGCTGAGAGTGGATGACTGATGGCTCTGTGTGGATGGGGCTTCTTTCCTGGGCCTACGGGTTCTTGGGTGTAAGACCCCAGCTGCTTCATCGCTGTTCCCAGCATCCTCTGTGTCTGCCTCACTACCAAGGAATCACAGAATTTTATTAGAGAATTCTTTCTTAAAAGGCACACTTTTAATCTGACCTATCAAATTTACCTTCTGAAAATCTATTTTTTCTCAGTCCTAATTCCATTTTTTTTAACCCAGTGTTTTGGTATTCTACATCAAATCCAATTCATTACTGATGTTTTTCTTATTTTATCATCAAAGGTTCTTTTGTTCCCTTTATTATTTTTATTTTATGCTTACATTGTTATAATACTGTTTTATAATTTTATTCTCGTCAGGATCAACTTACTCCACTGAATATCAATATATCCTTATGGACGACTTTACAGCTTTTATTCATTTGCCACGTCTGTTTATTTGTTGTTATGTTTTCTTCTTCAAGTAGAATTAAATATGAAACTCTGATCTAGATGTTCAGCTGTCCAGCCTGGCTAGCCTCCATGGTGTTCTCACCAGACCAGCTTCTCTCTGGCAGTCAGAAAGCCATGTCT
>PVIU01025223.1:0-24114 GCA_004026605.1 Ondatra zibethicus
GAGGGATGGGGGTGGGCCTTGGACTTCCAACAGGGCAGGGCACCATGCCCTCTTTCAAGGAAGAAGGGGGAGGAAGGAGGGGTGGGGGGTAGTGGGAGGGGACCGGGAGAAGGGGAAGAAAGGAAAAAAAATTTTTTTATCTTTAATTATGTTCTTGAATGGAAAAAATAAAACAAAACAATGTATGGAAAAAAAATATTAAAAAAAAAGTAGATATGTTATATGCAATAAATTATTTTTAACATGTTTATATCTTTTTTTCATATTCTTTTACTTTTTCCATTCAAAAACATAATTAAATCTTGAATATAAAGGTCTCAATGAAGCATTTAATTTTCTATGATAGAACTTTGGCAATAATATTGTTGTGCCTAATTTTAATATATGACTGATTTGAAAAACTGCATCAAACTGCAAAATGATAAACTATAACACTGTTTTATATTAGCATTCAAGTTCTTATCTCATATGTGCCCATGTATAACAAAGCAAATTCTAACTGAAAAAAATAGTCGAAATTCTTTTGTACCTTTAGAGACTGTTTATTAGCTAATGACGACTATAATGAATATTTGGACTTTTCTAACTGCTGTTCTCTAGAGCCTCTGGGAACCAAATCTCATTGGAGGAAAGTACGTGTTCCTTATTTAACTCATCAAGAATTGTGTCTAGTACCATTCTCCACATTATATTTGGTACATGCCTTAATATGGTTGAAAGATATCAAAATATGTCAATCTTTTTAAATTTAAAACTTCAGTTAAAGATTAAGAATGTAACAATTAAGTTAATTCAGTCTTTAAAGTGATAAAAGATTCCTTTCAACTACTCAATTTAAGAGTGACGTGGAGTATATCTTTAGAGGGTACTCATTAATATACAATTATAATTGAATTCTATCATTTTATGACTGAAAAATATGTTCCATTATACTTTTTGCAAGTGTCTTCCATCATATAAAATATTTCTTGACTTTTTAATTCATTAAAGTTATTTATAGTGTGTACCCTATACTAGTATAAAATATTTTAATAAACAAGTTTTCCCAATATTTTGTCCTCCTTACTTGGGACCAGATGAATCAATAAGTAGTTTGCAACAATCATGATCTGATTGTCATTCATTTTGTATTATGAAAATTCTTACTCAGAGAAAAACACAATAGACACAAATGTAATTAACCCAAAATATGTGAAATTCAAATAGATAAAATTCAAATGTAAATATTAAATTAATTAATACTGACTTTTCATTTCTAAGAACTTGGAAATTTATCTTTATAGAAGTCCTCATTTCCTGAATATTTTTATTTCATTCACAGAAAATGGTAGCATATCGAAAATGAAATTTGAGGTGACTCAAACTGCAAGTGGAGTATGACTTTAACATGTTCATCTTTATCATAAATTAAAATGTAGTCTACAAATATTTTACTATTTACCAATCTGGAACAAAAATATAACCCATGCCCTTTCAGGGACATAGTACCAATATTCCATTCTGCATGTTTTCTTTTTTTTTAATGTCTAAATGTAGTATCTCTGATCATAGAAAATGTGTTTCTTTGTGCTTCATCCAATATGGTGATTATCAGACATATATGTATATCTCAGGTAAACAAAGCCATGAACTACTCAATGTAAATTAACTTTAAATATAAGTGACTATGTGGTGTGGGAGGTCCTTCTGTCTATGTGTTGTTTTTCCTGGTTAATGAATAAAGAACTGGCTTGGCCTATAGCATGGAAGAAGGATGGAGTCAGAGAGATGCCATGGAGCCACAGGAGACAAATGCATGTTGTAACTTTACCCGGTAAGCCACAGCCACAAAGCTTTACACAGATTAATGGAGATGTATTAAATTAAGATGTAAGAAGAAGCTAGAGTTAATGGGCTAAGCAGTGTTTTAATGAATACAGTTTTTGCGTGATTATTTTGAAGCTAAACTAGCCAAGTGGCCGGGAAGAAAAAGTGGCCCCCCTCCTCCAACAACTATGTGCCTAAAGGTAAGTAAAATATGTGTCTATAAAATTGAGACCAAATTAGTGTCTTAAATAATAAATGAAATTTGTGATTGAAAACTCGCAGTGAATTACTTTTCAAATGCTGCATACACTGTGGTCAGTTATTTGATATGAAACTGTCTTCAACTACAAAACTAAAATTCATTTAACTGACAAAGTTCAGTTTTTATTATTTTACTACTGTCTTAACATGAAAAGCTTTTCATACTAAGGACTTACTTAACCGCTATGAAATATGGAGCGAATGTGTTCAGGTTTTATTTTACAGATTGTGATTAGAAGTCAAGTGGGTCAGGAATTTATAGGAAAACTTAATGTACCTTTGTGAATGAATACAACTGTGCTTCCTATTTGAACACATTAAGATACTGAATTACTTTACTGAACTAATAAAAAGCTAATATTAAGTTTGGCAATATATCATTGTACTTTTAGAAAATCAGAGTGAATAATTTAATTTGATATTGAATACTTGAGAATATGAACATACACATGAAACGGTAAAGTGGTTATTAGTAATTATTAAAATGAGTTAGAAAATTTTATATCAATATGTGTTTGCAAAATTCTTCTTAATATGTTAATGTGAGGGATTTTCTTCTGATACAATGTTCGTAAATACAAAATATCTACATGCATTTTAATGAAATCAATTCCTTCACACATTAATCACTATATATATTTGTGTGTTTATATATTTAACCCTATTGATATGCCTTTTGATAAGTTACTAAGAAAAATAATGAATTGACTATTTTGGGGGTTGGGGTAATATTCTAAATCATATGATTAGAAGAAAAATTTTGTAGTTAAGTTTTATAATATGGAAGCCATTTAAATAATCCCAATAAGATACAAAATATATAAAAATTATAGAAACCTAAGTATATGAATATAATATAATCATAATAATTATATTATTATAACTTAGAACCCTGTTTATTTTTAGACAGTTCATCTTCACAATGGTGGATACAATACTAAATGAAAACATGGGTTGTGTTTGGTTGGAAAGATTATTCAACCATTAAAGTCTAGCTTATCACCAAAACATCAAAAACATGGGTATGAAAAACACCAAGGATTGGGAAGGACTGTTTCTGTTATGATTCTTGCAATATATGCTGTTTGGGTATATTGATGATCTTTATGAAGCAATAATTTTGCTTTGAAAAACCAGTAACATAAACCAATAGTAACATGGTATTTCATAGAGTTTTTAGTGCTGTCTGTTTTGCAGGTGTTCTTTATAAATAGCCTGGGAATGTGTTTTTATTTTCTATGTCTGACTGCTAATATTTGATCTTTCCCCTTTTCCACGTAGAGTGCAATGCGTGGGAAAACCAGTTTCCGGCTCATTCCTCCTGTGGTTCTGATGGACAGTTTTCAGGAACATATCTCTATTCACATGGGGTTTCATGAGACTTATACAACCCCAGTAATACATTCCAAACCAATATTTCTCTCGCCTCTACAGCTATTTCAACTGCTTAGGAGCCACCTTGCTCTCTCTGAACAGTTAGCTATACAGACTTTTAATATACTTTTGGTATATATATGCCATTGTCTAACTCCATGATTATAAATTTGAGGGTTTTTTTCCATATATCGAAAGTGGCTAAAAAAATGACCACAATAACTAGCGGTTATAGATGATGACAACCCCCATATGGTTTTTCACCTGGTTTGCTATCTCTGGTGCTTATTTTTTAGTATGCATTTTGATTAGTTTATGTTTTTTACCTTGCTCTGTTAGCTTTACTGTCTTGAGAAGCTTATTTGCCTAGCTTTTATTACAGAATTAAACAACCCATAGATTTAACACATCATAATATTATAAAATAGAGCCTGAAAAACAATAGTGAAGTATTGAACCCTTCAGAAATGGTGTTGTTGCAGTCAAGTGTATTCATTTAGGATAAACTCATATCTTAGAAATAACATTTTGCCTCAGTGACAATATGATCCTGTCTGATATGAGATGTATGACAATTGTTTCTGTGTTGCACTGGCATAACATTAATTTTTAAAGCTCCATGTTGAAATTGCTGTAGTGTACCATCCTGATGACTAGAAGGAGAATATTATAGAATAAAATGCTTTATAATAATTTTACTTAGCAGTGCCTTCTTTGCACTTTTAATTGAAGTCGGTTTTGATAAAGGTTCTTATGAGTGATACTGTTTCTATACACACAAAAATGAGGTTCTTGCTTCTATTTTGAACACAAGGTGTCTTCTATCACTATGTTGTGCTGTGAATCATAATATAAACAGCTAATGACACCTTTTAACATAATACAAAAGTGATTCTGTGTCTGCCGCAGGGCACAGAGAAATTTCTTCCTGAAGTAAATTGGAAAGTCAAGATGGAAAGAATGCACAACTAAGTAAACAAGAAAAAACATAAATAATATTTCCAATT
Organism: Ondatra zibethicus; assembly: GCA_004026605.1. NCBI lineage: Eukaryota > Metazoa > Chordata > Mammalia > Rodentia > Cricetidae > Ondatra > Ondatra zibethicus. The sequence goes on from PVIU01025223.1 coordinate 4,449, forward strand.
TTGTTATAAAGTACATTTCTGAAATGTGATATATCTCTGGGTATCAATTTTATTCTCAGTACAGTGATGCTGATAAAGACGACCCAGAGATTAAGAATAGGCATATCTGTGTGGCATGACAATATACTATGTACTCGTCATGTTCCCAATCTACAATGTCTGACTATCTGGAATTGTCTATGGTTCTCCCTCTAAAATAGAACTTTTCCCTATGAAATTCTTATTACCCAATAACTTATCGTGGACTTTCCTCCTTTCAGCATAAATAAAAAAATGAATCCTAAGAAACAATTTTGGATTGTACACACATAATCCATTGATTTTCAGAAATGTCTTCCAGAGGTCATGCTTTTCTATCCATTTTTGTGTTGCCAATAAAGATCCCTTGCCAACACATTATCTTTCAGAGCTGACTCACAGCTCAGTTTTCCTATTAAGAATAGCCACATGGAGGCTGATGTGCCAGATGAAAAGAAGCAAAGCTGGCTCCCTTATGATTTCCTCTTGACCATTTCTATTTCTAGAGTTGCACACAGAGTTGAACTCAGTAATTCACATGTATGTGTTTCTGATCATAAGCAGTCCTGCTGCATGCACAAAAGCACCAACAGATGTTGGCAGGTGTCAATACCCCAAGGTTTGCATTGTAGTAAGGGGTGGAACTAAGCATTTCCAGTGAAAGAGTCAATAAGAGGAGAGATATGCTAGACTAAGTAACATTCTCTAAAACGATCTGGAATCACAAATTTCCAGGGGTTGTGAGCATGTATCTGTATTGATTGACTTCATCCTAACCATTTCTTACTTATGTCGAAGCTCTATAATGAGTTTATTATGTGATGAATGCTGTGAAATAAGAGACAATTACTACATGCAAAAATTATGTGACACTAAAGGTCAAGGATAATTACTCCCACTCCATCTACATGAACTGTTCTTGAGAAAATGGAGCTGATATGTGACTCCGCTCTCAATCAAAAATTATTTCCCTCTAAAATAGGTTAGTCATGTGGTGGTTTTCTTATGAAATAGTACAGACATGGATTTCTGAGAACTCTGATAAGTCACCCGATGAACATGGTTAGTTCACTGTCTATTGGTTACTATAAAGTCTGAACGAGGAGAATTTATAACTATCACTTTAGTAAACCTGAATACTTCCTAATTGCATCTAAATACTTACGCTTATACTCACAGATATGTGTAGTACTCACTCATCATCAAGAAAGTTTTTCTTTTCAACAGAAACCATTAGAGAAACCCATAACCTATCAAAACACAGAATAGGAGAACCAAGCCAAATCTGATATATTTATGAAAGACCTACATATTAGGCCCAGTGATTAGTGCAGAAGGCTACAGAAAGATTGTGGAATCCACAGGACCAGTGAAATTGCTGTCAGATTTGATTTTCTAGAAATGTTAGAAGCTACTCATGAAATTTATCCAACATAGGTCTCTAAATATAACCTCAAAAAGGATTAACACCACTAGATATGCTAAAGTGGGAAGAACTCACAAGGGCTCAACTATAGACAAAGGATGGTAGACAAATAATGGATGCTAAAAGCAGCAGAAATGATCTTCCTTGGGAAAGAAGAGCACATCACTTTCTTATCTAATACTAATATGTCAGTCCTGAAAATACATATACAAAAGTAACATTATACAAACTAAGCAGGGAGTAAATGAGAGAAATTGGGTGAAGAAAAAGGAATGCTAGAACACTGACTCATCAGTACGAAATTTTCTCTTTTGTCTATTGATCCAAGATCATTTATATCCATATATTCTTTTATTACATATTTATTTATAAAATTAGAAGACATATAATACTACAGATTATTATTATACATATTTATGATATTATATATAACAACTATGCAATACCTATATAGCTTTCATGGTTGATTTTGTACTGTCTTAAGCTATATGATAAAATGATGTACATATGACCCTATATTTAAATAATTGGTGAAGTTTCCATTTTTGTGATTAAGCACTGAAGAATCAGGGCACTGAGGAATCAAAGCCAAGGCACATTCTTTAATTAATAAAACAGTATCATGAATGTACAGAAAGGGTACATTAATGAAGAAGGAAATAATGCCACAGGGCAGGTACTATTGCTGTTACTATGTGTTAAATTTAGGTTCAAGTACCTAAGAATTTTTCCTAAGTCAATAAAATAGAGCAACCTAATAAATATTGTCATCAGAGGATAACTCAAAGAAAAACCAAAAGCAAACCAGATGTTCCTCAACCAAAGACTGGATAAAGAAAACATGGCACATTTACACAATGGAGTACTGATCTACTGTAAGAAACAATGCCCACATAAAATTTGTAGGCAAATGGATGGAACTGAAAAGAATCATTCTGAATGAGGTAACTCAGACCTAGAAGGACAAACATGGTATGTGCTCACTCATAGTTGTTTAATAGGAATAAAAGCTAGGATAACTAAACTACAATTCACAGCCCCAGAGAGGCTAGATAACATGAACAGCCCATAGAATTGCATGAATTTTCCTGGGAAGAGAAAGTAGAAAAGATCTCCTGAGTAAAATGGGGTCAGTGGTTGGGGGATGGAGTAATGGAAACCAGAGGGTGCAGGAAGTAGGCAGGAGGCAGGATGGAGGGGGAGAGTAACAAAAGAGATGTCTTGGGGGAGTCATTTTGGGGATAGACAGAAATCTGGTGCCAGAGAAACCCCTAGTAACCCACAAGTATGACCAACTAAGACTTCTAGCAACGGTGAAGAGAGTGCCTGAACTGGCCATCCACTGTAAACAAATTGTTGACTATTGTACTTGCCATAAGTGATATTGTATCCAGTAAATGAGTAACTGATGGAAGCAGAGGCAGAGATCCACAGATAATAACCACACTGAGCTCCCAGGGTCTTTCAGAAGAAAGGAAGGAGGAATTGTACCAGTCAGAGGGTTTGTGATGGTGAAACCCACAGAGACAGGTGGCCTGAGCATGCAGTAGCACATGGGAGCTGAACCAACATCCAGGGACCTTAAATGGGAGCAACCTAGACCCTCTGCATGTGTGTGACATGCTTGGTCTCTTAGTAAGGTTCCTAACAGTGTGAGCAGGATTTTTCCCTGGTGATTACCTGACTTTTGGTAACCTGTTGCCCATTTGAATTACCTGGCCCCGCCTTGATGTAAGAAGAGGAACTCAGTCCTGCCTCAACTTGATTTTTCCATGTTTTGTGAAAGCCCATGGAAGATCTGTCCATTTCTGAATGGAGATGGAAAACGAATGGTTGGGACAAGGAGTAGATGGGAAAAGGGAGAGATGGGAGGAGAAGAGGGAGAGGAAACTGGTTGGTATGTAAAATAAATGAAAAAAAAGTTATTTAAATGTAAAAAAAATTTAAAAAGTTAGGTCAAAACAGCAGGAATATTTAAAATCTCTGTGACTGTATGATAGACACTATGGTCTAGAGAATATGAAAAAAATACCAGAAATACCAGTGTAAATATGTGTATATCATGTAAAATTGTATTTTGAAAATGCTGCTTCCAGCATTTATATTGTAATTTAGTGACAAAAAGTTAGGAATACTACAAAGTTTTATGCCCACTTGACTTCATAGCTGATAAAAATTGGCCCTCCTCAGAAAGCTATAACATTCTTACATATCAGGTACTAGTTTAAGTACTTTACATTTATATTTGCAAATATTTATAAATATTTGAGTGTTAGTGTAACATATATATTTGATGTGGGATTCCCCTCTGTATGCTATGATTACCATTGGTTACTTTGGGCCTATATCAGAACAGGGCTGAACAGAAGTAGGCAGGGAATACTAAATGGAATGCTGGGAGAAAGATGGCAGAGTCAGGGAGAAGCCATATAGCCCCGCTATGGATAGAGACGGGGAACGTTAGCTGGTATGCCACAGCTACATGGCGATACACAGATTACTACAAATGGGTTAAATTAAGATGTAAGAGTTAGCTAATAAGAAGCTAGAGCTAATGGGCCAAGCAGTGTTTTAAATAGTATAGTTTCTGAGCGATTACATTGGCAGTCTGGGCAGCCAAGAAACAAACAAGTGGCCTCATTACAACATATATTTTATATGTTTATTTATGTAATAAATTATAAATGTGTGTATTTTGTGTCTATGTCTCAGTGTGTACATATATGTAATTGTGTATGTACATTTTACCTCATACATTATTAACCCATATAACATTTCAAAAAATGAAACATTTATCTAATACATCTTAAAATATATCTGGTTGAATCTAAAGTAGTAGGTTCTTAAATCTGAGATGTATGGCTTTTCAAGGTTACATAAGTTCTTTCTTTTAATATTTTTCAGTTTGAAAAGGCAAAGATAATCTCAAGATTTCACAATTGTGTCAAAACAGTAAGACATGTATGCATATTTCCGCAATGGAAATGATCAGTTCTGTAAATATTTTACCTTTATGAAACTGTTATACTTTGAGCTGTTTCTTTTTTATATAAATTCTCTGTTAATAATTATTTATTTTGAAAAATTTACCCTGGATATGTATATGACAAATCTCAACACAAAAGATAAATGGAAGATACAAATACAGATTATTTGTGGCAGAAAGTATAGTGCTGGAACTAACACTACTTGCCAAATCTATCATAATTAAAATATCCTGAATGAGTATTTGATGCTGGTGTGAATGTAAAAATGCTGCAAATGTATTTAGAAGTAAAAGCTTATTAAGGTAATTATCATATCTAATAGTATATACCTGCAAAAATATTACTAACTTAAGCAAAATATTGAAATAAGAATAAAGAACCATTCCAAATCTTATATATACATATACACACACATAGACACATATACATTATACATATACATACATACATATATAGATACAAAAATATGTGTGTGTGTGTGTGTGTGTGTGTGTGTGTGTGTGTGTGTGCGAATGTTCATGTGACTCTCAATGAAACACTAGGTGGAGCTAAGGAGACCTGCTGAAGAGTATCAGGAAAGATCTTAGGAGCTAATGATGTCAAGGACACCTTGATAACTGCATCTACAAACTACTCAGCATGGCTCACAGGAACTCACAGAGGCAGAAGAAACAAACAGGGACCCTGGATGTGTCTTAGTTTTGACCTCAGCTTATACCTATGGTTGTGTAGCTTGGTGCTCTAGTGGAACTACCAACAGTGGGAGTGGGGCAATGGCATCTCTGACTCTTGCTTAAACTTGGGACATTTTTCTCCTTTGGGTTGCATAGTCCAGACTTGATATGAGGGTTTATGCATAGTCTGTTGTAACTTGTTAAGCCGAGTTTGGTGGATATCCCTTGGAGACTGCTCTTTTGTTGTTGTCGTTTTGTTTTTCCAAAGGGAAATTGAGAAGGAGTTAATCTAGGGAAAGAAGAGGTGTGAAGAGGGATAGGGATGAGTGAAAGGAGGGAAAACTGCAACTGCAGACCTGAGGTACTGTATGAGAGAAGATGAAAAGGAAAAATGGAATGGCCATGTGATTTTTCATATTTTAAGAGATTAAAAATTCTTTCTAAAAATTTAGAATCACCAAAAGACCTGTAATCTTTATAAACTCAAATATTTATTTCTAATAAACACACACACTTACTAATTGATTATACGGTGTTGTTGATTAAGGGATTTGGTACATATTTCAAATCCAGCACTCAAGAAATTCAGACAGGATAATTGTGAGTTAAAAACTAATCTGTGGCATTTATTAAAATTCTGAGCAAGCCAATAAAATATACAAATAATGATGCAAATTGACAAAAAAAATTAATAGCTCTGACATGAGTAGAAACTATGTAAGCCACTTTTTTTTCTTGTTTTATCAAGACAAGGTTTCTCTATGTAACAGCCGTAACAGACACTTTTAAAATCATCTCTTCTTTTTACCAATTTACAATTAAATTGTTGTATTTCAATATCTTGTCTTATCTATTTTCAATTAATGTATGGACAAAGAAGCCATATAAAATTTTTAAATAAAATAAATATCATAATCAAAAATTTAGATTAAAGAAGCTATGCCATTGTGAGTGTTGGCTATCATTTACCTTTTATTTGTATTTTAATGAATAGGTTTTGTTACTGAAAATATATACTGACCATTTAAAAGTAGGTCATATAAGTGAAATAATACAAATATTTTAAGACATTGTTCTAGAGCTCAAAGGCATTTGAATGGAGTTTGGATATGAAAAATTCATGGTCAGAAAAGTGAAAAATTATAGTCATGATAAAACACCTAGGCAGCACACATTACTCACTGAGTATTTAAGAATTATGAAAAGAAGTGCATATAGTTGACTTTTCTCCCACATAGAGAGATGATAGTGATGTATTTCACAGAAAGCAGTTGTATATAAAGATAGGCTTGTGAATAAAATTGGAATAATAAAGTTATGCTGTTCACCATCCAGACTCTTTGTTCAGTATCAAATTCATTTTTAACCAGTTTCCCCTTTATTATTCCTCTGACTTTTAGATAATCTTTGTTTTCTTAACAAACCAAACCTGTTGTGCCTGTGGTTCTGTCCTTCTCTTTCCTACTCAACCTGTCACAGCTAGGTGCTTCTCTATGTGTCTGTTAGCCTCAATATTCTTTTTAGTGAGCTTTCTTGCTGTTTCTATTTCTCCAAATTCCATCACCCAAAACTGCTACATTTCATTGCATTTTCAAGATTTTTATAATTTTCCAAAACCATTTTGTTTCTTTTTCTTAGCATTTTTCTGCATTAGAACAATGGTAATAAAAAAAAGCACAGTGTGCTCACTGTCTTTTATACCCATTTAAAAGACAATATGAGTCAACGTGGTCCATCAATGTAAACAAATGTACAAATGATACATTAATTGAAAATATCAATGAAGTCCAATAAATGCAGGCTCTATAGGAGATAAAATACCATTGATAAATATGTGTATTTTAGAAAAATAACGCAGTTAATTGACAATTTTGAGATTAACTTGATATGTTCATGTCTAGAAACAGTATCTTCAGAAGTGATAAAAATCTGTCCTACTCAATGAAATAGAAAGCCTGAATTTCAAACAAGATTGTATGTGAACTACACTGGGAAAATAGCTTATAATTACTCATGTCATGAGACATATACAGTCAAATAAAATGGTATACATTTGAATAATGGCCCTGACAATGTAGGGCAGATTGTAGAAAATTATATCAATGTCAATTATAAGACAGATCTCAGAGTAAATTATCATTCATTCAAGGAACTTGGAGATACTCTCTCTTTCTATGGTCATCATGGATTTCTAAACTCACCCAGAACTTCCATAAAAAGATTTCCATGGTGGATATTCTTACTATTTTTATTACATGACACAACATGACTAAAACACACGATGACAGTGAATTATTTGTTTGTTTGTTTGTTTTGGGGGTTTTAACCCCAGTCAAAGTTTCCCTTATCTCCCCTCTTCCAAGCCCCACCCCAGCCCAGCCACATCTATTCCACTGCTCCTGTTTCTCTAAAGACACAGGTGTGTCTCCCATGGACATAAGCCACCCATGATATATCAAGTTGCAGTTGGACTAGTCACCTTTTCTTCTGTTAAGGCTGGATGAGGCAATCCCGTAGGAGGAACTAATTTCAAGAGCAGGTAACACCATCAGAGATAGGCCTGCTCTCACTGTAAGCAGTCTTACATGAAGACCAAGTTACAGGATATATGCAAATAGCATAGGTCAGTACCATTCATGCTCCTTGGTTGTTGGTTCCTTTTTTTTTTTTTTGAGTCCCTATAAACCCAGGTTAGTTGGTTCTGTGGGTTTTCTTATGACGCCCTTGATACCACTGAGTTCTATAACCCTCCCTCCTCTACTTCTGAAAGATTCCCTGAAATCCCACTAATGTTTGACTGTGGGTCTCTGCATCTGTTTTCATCAGGTGCAGTGTGAAGCTTCTCTGATGACAGTTGGGCTAGGCATCTATCTATGAGTATAGCGCAGTACCATTAGGAAGCATTTCACTGACTTTTTTGCCATTTGTGTTTGGTGCTATCCTAGGTCTCTGATATATCCCAGTTCCTCTGGGTCCTGGACATCAGGGGTGAGCTCCCTCTTAGGGTGTTGGTCTCCAGCTGTGACATTCATTAGTTGGTCACTCCCAAAATTTTTATGCCATCACATCTTGTAGGCAGGACAAATTACAGGTCCAAAGGTTTGTGGCTGTGTTGGTGTCCCAGCTCCTGCTCTGGAAGTCTTGCCTGGTTACATAATATGGACAATTCAGGCTCAATATACATATAGTTAGGAGTCTTAGCAATGGTCACCCTCTAAGGTTCCTTGGAGTTTCTATTGCTCTAGGTTTCTACCTCATCCCTAAGAAGTCAAGAAGATGACTGAAATTAATTAAGCTGAATTTTTGTTTCACTCAATATATAAAGAGGTGTTGCAGGACACGTAGTTTTATTAGAGTAGATAAAATGGGAATATACATATATATATATATATATGTATGTATATATATATATAATTGTAACATTGAAGAAAGACTTTTAAAACAAGGAAGAAAATGAGTGAATATAAAATTATATTCAAGGTATTTGTTGGTGACAGGTTTTCATTATATGTTTGGATTTCAACAATGATTAGGTTAAGAATATTTTCATTGAAGGACATTTGTTAATTATTTTCAAAAGAAAATGAAAATTCAAATACAGGACACGTGAGTTCTGAGAGAGTAGATGGCATGGAAATTGAGTACAGATGGTTGAATTAACCTTGACAGATATAAGAATTCTCCCTCAGAGACAAAACAGATGTGAGGTTACTGCAGACAGAGGTTAGAATAATACTGATAGAATGAATTGTATAGGTGAATAGAATTGCAGTTATTGCTGGAAACAATCCTTTCAACTTGACACATTTACTTAATAATAAACATAAAAAATAAAACAATTCCCTTAAGTGCACATTTAATTTTTTAGGTTCTCTAAATTGGTAATAAATGTGAACTTATTTGAATTTTCATAACTAATAGTTTCTTCAAGTAAGTGTAGTTCACATCAAGTAGTACCCATGTGAAAGTGCTTATTATTAAGACTGTAATGAGTGTATATATTTAGATTAAAATAGAAAAACAAAAACTCTCTCTACAGTTCTATTTTGTATCTTACCACCTTTTAAAATGCTATAATTATCCTGACTCTAATAAGAGCATGTAATTAACTTTGCACCATGGAAGCATTTGTACTACTAAATGAAAAAAATATATTTAAAGTATTAATGTCAATGATCACTTTTCTTACATCTTCATATAATGATAAATCAGTTTAATTGCTAGACAAACACATATAGTTGGTTTTACTTACAGAAAGTCATAGTTATTTCACAAGGTGAATTGGTAAGTAGTAGACAAAATATAAAAACAATAATTGTATTTCATTGATTCAAATATTTATCAATATAGTTATCAAATAGAATAATAAAATATTCACATTATGAAAATATTTACTTAATATTTAGTTTTTATTTTTCAAGAAAGATACTAAAATATACACTCTATTCATCTTTACAAATATTACTTATGTCATGGTTTTACATTTTTACATTGATTATTTATTTCATTGTCTCCTTTAAGCACATGGGTTATAGACATCTTACTCATGCAGATAAGCTTGGAATCCAATGATTTTATGCTCTGTCTTAGCCACTGTTTTAGTGCTGTGAAGAGACAACATGACAAAGGCAATTAACATGAAAGAAAGCAATGAATTGTGGGCTTGATGACAATTCCAGAAGGCTATTCCAGTATCGTCATGCTACTTATCATGTAGGGCACGGAGGTTGCTGGAGAACAGCTGTGAGTTGCAACCCGATCTGGATTCAGGTAGGCAGAAATAAAGGGGCAAAGGGAAAAGGAGAGGAAATAGAAAGGTTGCACATGACGTGAGCTGTTGAAACCTCAACGCCTACTCCCGTTGACATATCTCTATGAAACAGGCAACTACTCCAACAATGTCCTAACTACTAATCCTTCCTTAAGTAGTTCATCAATTAGGGACTAGACATTCCCATATGTGTGCCTATGTGTCAGAGTTCTATCTGTGGGTTGCTTTTCTTTGTTAATGAATAAAGAAATTGCCTTGGCCTGTTGATAGGGCAGAACTTAGGTAGGCAGGGAAAATTAAATGGCATGCTGGGAAAAAGGAGGCCAAGTTAGAGGGATGCCATGGAACCGCCAGAAACAGATGCTTGGAGTTTTACCCTGGAAGTCACTGCCACGTGGTGCTTTACAGATTAATAGGAATCGGTTAAATTGATGTAAGAGTTAGCCAATAAGGAGTTAGAGCTAATGGGCCAAGCAGTGTTTTAATGAATACAATTTCTGTGTGGTTATTTCTGGGCTGAGTTAGCTGGGAGGCCAGTACAAACAAGCCAACCCTCCTCCTACACCTATGGGTACCATTCTTATTCAAATTACCACACCATTTGAACAATCTCCATCACCTCTTATTATAGTTTTCTGAAAATTCAATATGATATGGTCTTAATTCCAGCAGTTGTTCATTTTTTAAAATAAAGTATCTCTTTTGAGACACACTTTCCAGATATATGACAAACAAACATATTTGTAATATATGTGTGTGTGTATATATGTATATTTATGAACATACATGTAAAACACACATACATACTATATACAAATATTATATATAAACCCATCTAGATATCATTAAGAGAATATTAAATAGATGTTGTTGATATTTCCTTAAGACTATTGCAGAATATTCTAGAAGAAACAAGTTATTTGCTAATCAAGCTAAATCTTTGTCTAGACTTGAATACAGCGAAAATCAGTATGATTCAAGTGCATGATAGTTTCAAATGCCATGTGATCATCTGTACTTCCAGAATGCTTCATCAATATATAAGAATGCCTCTTGTGAGAGGATTCTATAGTGTTGCCAAGCTCTGCTCACACTTCCCAACACAGAGTATGAGATATGCTATTCATCCCTTTTTTATGTACTCCACCACAAACTTATTTCAGGTAATGAAGCCATACCAAACTGGACCCTCAATTAGCCCTTTTCATGCTGTCTGAGTAATAATGAGAGTTAACACGGCTAATACTCCTTAAGCTGAATATCCTCCACTTCAACATATATACCTAATATTGACAGTTGAAGATGTCTACTGGTAGCCAGCTATAATTTTCGCATGACGCAGGATTTCAATGTTCCATTGTTTTTGTAAAAAATAAGTATGCTAATGCTACCACTGAAAAATGCCACAGTTGGATGCCACATCAAATGTCAACTTATGGTAGCACTGCTTTGGATCCTGGACACAATCAGGGTATCATAAACTTTATTTTTTTCTAAAGTGTTGTTTGATGGTGGATGCAAAGTTTCTTCTTGCTTTATGAGAAACACAGAGAGAACACAGATTTCCCTGTTTTATCTACACCCTATTATCTTTTTTCTTCAAAAGTTGTTTGATCAGCATCCACTGTCAAATAATTTAGTATAAATCAACCTTTAAAAACTACTTCAGAATAAAATAATATTGTTAATTACATTGTTAAATACAAAAATTGAGGAAAACTCATTTTTATATGATGGCATATATGGCAAATATATATATATATATATATCCTATATTAAATTATCTTATTATCATAAGAAAAACTAAGTTTGACATATTTTTATTAGAAGTTGACATTAGCAACAAAGTAGAGCAGCAAATAGCAACAGAAACTGACAATTTATCTGCCTAAAAATATTCAGTGTTCTCATTACTCTCCTCCTAAGGACAATGAATTGCACATGTCAGTTTTAAGAGTTTCATAGATAGATAGATATAGATAGATAGATATAGAGAGATGATAGAGATTATATGGAAAATTTCTTATTATAGTATCTTATAATACATTCATCAGAAATAAAATAGAACTTAACTGTTCCTGAAGTCTAGTGTTGCATGGAGGGGCCGCTTGTTTTTCCTGGCCCCTCGGATAGCTTAGTCCCAAAATAACCATACAGAAACTGTATTAATTAAAACACTGCTTGGTCAATTAGCTCTAGATTCTTACTGGCTAACTCTTACATTAATTTAACCCGGTTCTATTAATCTGTGTATATCACCAGAAAGTGGCTTACTGGCAAGCTTCTAACCGGTGTCCATCTCCGACAGAGAATCCATGATGTCTCTCTCCTACTCTGCCTTTCTTCCTCCCAGCATTTAGTTCTGTCTTCCCCACCTAACTAAGTTCTGCCCTATCAACAGGCCCAAAGCAGTTTCTTTATTAACAAATGAAAGCAACACAAAGACAGAAGGACCTCCTACACCAGTCTAGGACTAAGATTGTAGTTATCAAAAAATGCCATACAGAGTTTTTTTTTAATTCCCTCTCCTGACTGAACCTAACAGCAGAAAACAAAAAGAGTGACTTGTGATTCCCTCTGATCCTCCATATGGAGAGCATGGATGCACTTAATGTCACATCTAAAAACTGAGTAAAATTCTCGATATACTTTTTATCTGGGTGCAGTGAAATACAGAGAACAAAGGCAACTTGCTGAACAAACCACATAAATCCAAAGTTATTTTCAGACCTAATAATTTTACAAACATAAAAATGATCATTCATATCACAATACATACCTCCAAAACAGCAAAGATTAAAAAAAAAAAAAAGAAAAACCCTAGTGACAAGCATTGGTGATGCAATGATTTATCTTTTAAGTGACAATAATAAACAGATGAAGTTAGATAATTGGATGGGTTAATGACTGGCTGAATGAATAGATGGATAGGGAGATGGTACAAAAAAATAAAAATGCATTGAAAGAAAGTAAGCAATTTCACTCATTTTACTTTTTTCCTCATTATACAATGCTTCACTCTCATGTTTAATTCTTGGACAATAGAAATTATAATTTGTTTTCATCCTTTAATGAACAAAATGTGATAAGCAAGATATTAGTCTTTAAGGATACGTTTAATTAAAATAACCTTGTGATGATTTGAATAAGAATGATCGTGTTGCACTAATATATTTGAATGTTTGTTTCCCTATTGATGGAACTGTTTAGAAAGGATTCAGAGATGTTGGTTTGTTGTGAGGATGTGTAGTTAGGAGTGGACTTTAAAGGTTCTAACCCCACACGGCTCCCACTTAGCTCTTAGCACTCTATCTGATTAATGTTGTGGACCAGTTGTAAGCTCCCTGTTACTGTCACAGTGACATGCCTACATGCATGCTGTTGTGCTCCCTGATTTGATCATCATGGACTTCCCATTTTAAATGTCAAGCAATCTTCAAATGCATGGTTTTCATCATAGCAATAGAAAAGAAACAAAGACAAACATCATCAGAAAATTATGAGTATACTTCTGACTATATATTCTTATTAAAGGAGGACTTTGAAGAGAATGGACAGATTATTCATAGTAACAGACACTGTGCTCTTATAAGAGCACACAGATTCTTAGATACTCAAAAAAAATCACTAACTTTCTTTCATCTCTACAGGGTCAATAATTGTAAAAATCCACTTATGTTTACACTCATTTGGAATTCACATATTTATCTTTATGTTTTGACTTTACATTTCTATTTTCATATTTCCAACTTTTGAATATTTACAATAAAGCTTGAAAAACATTTTTTAGAAGGTCAGTTTGAAAAAAACGGACTTACTATACTTACTTCTATATGTAAATCTAACCTTAATGTATAAGCTTGAGAACATTATTGGTTATTTAGTGAGTCCTGTACATGACTCGACTATAAGATGAAACTGTAATTAAAATATTCTGTTACTATGATGTTGATAACTTGAGAATAAAAATACAAGATAATATCTCCATCTTAAAGATGTGTAATATTAGTATTTAAAAATTAAGTAATACAATACCACAGAAAATTTTCATTCTATAATTTCTCATTAAGAAACAAACACTGCAGAAAAGATTTTTCTCATTGAATAAGGTTGAAAAGGAAGTCACAATTTTGTGAATGATCTTTTTTATTCAGTTCCTTTTGCATTTAAGAACTCTGAATTCTTGTAAAAATTTAGTTCTTCCCTTTGTGGACCCAACTATTTAACTCTGAATTGTTTCCCCTCCCACAATTTCTCTGCTATCTTCCCACATCCCTTCCCATCTGCATCCGCACACTTTACTTTTCTCCTTAGAAAAACAGACATCTGATAAATAATAATAATAAAGATAAGAAAAAATAAAAAACCCAATCAGAATAGAACAAAAACAAAGAACGAGAGCCAAAGAAAAAGCACAAGAAACCCATACAGAGACACACATATTCACACACAGAGAAATCCTATAAAACACCTGGTGGTGGTGGCGCACGCCTTTAATCCCATCACTCAGGAGGCAGATGTAGGTGGATCTCAGTGAGTTCGAGGCCAGCCTGTTCGACAAGAGCTAGTTCCAGGACAGGCTCCAAAGCTACAGAGAAACCCTGTCTCAAAAACAAAACAACAGGAGCAACAACAACAACAAAACCAGAAATCCTATAAAACACAAACAATGAAGTCATAATAAATATACAAATCACAAAGGACCTATCATTAGGCAGGTTCCATATTCTAGCTCAGAGTAACTTGTTTAGCCATATTTATTGCTATTATTTTAACAATTACTAGGAAATAGAATCAGGCAAGATGTCCACCAACTGATGAATAGGTAATGCAAACTCAGAGCATATGACCATTAGTATTTTATTCAGTAATGAAGGAAATAAAATGCTGAAATTTGCCAGAGAGTAGACAGAATTAAGTGAAATAAAATTTGTTTTAGAGAAAGCATTCTCCAAAATTCTGCATATGGTTTAGAAATCACTATGTAATACACCTGATATCAATCTTGTTAACCATTATTCTGCATCAATCTCCTGACTTTCAGGGTTATAGGTGTTACCCATTGCACTTACATATGCTATATGTGTGTGTGTTTATTTATATATATATTTGATTTTTTTCAATAAACACAATCTTTAGGATTATTCTTATAGATAAACTAGTCAGACTTTAGAATCAGTCTCATTTACTTTTTTGTTTTGTTTTGTTTGTTTTTTGAGACAGGGATTCTCTGTACTCATTCACTTTTTAAAGAAATCACAGCAAAGTAGTGGCTCAGGTGAGAGTTAATGCTATAAAGTCTTCCATATACAGGCTACTCTTCATTCCTGGCCATCCAGACTTGAAACCACATGGAAACTATATTAATCACAACACTGTTTGGCCTATTAACTCAGTTTCTTATTAACTAACTTCTACATCTTAAATTAATCCATTTCTATTTATCTGTTCATCAGCATGAGGCTGTGGATTGCTGGTAAGTGACCTAAGGATCCAGAATGTCCTCATTTTTTGGCAGCTACATAGCATTTCATTGACTCCACCTACTCTCTCTCTATATCTCTCTTTGGCAGCTACATGGTGTCTCATTGACTCCAACTACTCTCTGTATCTCTTTAAGATTTCCTGCCTGGCTTTACACTGATAATTCATTGATCAAAACAGCTTTATTCATCAATCAATAAAGCAACATATATACAGAAGGACATCCCACATGAGGTGGTAGCTAATGTTATAAAGTGTTCCCTATACAGGCACAAGGGTCCACATTCAATATTAAGAATCTATATGCACCATGCCCTCTTTTAAGGAAGCAGCGGGTTGGGGGGGAGCGGGAGGGGACTGGGAGAAGGGGAGGAAATGTAAATTCTTTTTTTTGAAGGGAAAAAAATAAAAGAATATGGGAAAAAATAAAGATAAAAGTTAACTATGTTTCCAGAAAAAAAAAGAATCTATACAAAGATCTTAGGCATGCTTGCGTATGATTGGAATCACAGGGCCATTTGGGCAGAAGCACGCACCTCTCCAAGTCTTGCTGGCCAGCCAGCCAAGCCTAACCAATGACTTCCAGGGCAGGAAAATCCTTGTCTCATCCTCTAATTTGAATGGCTTCTGGGAAAGAACACTCAAGGCTGCCCTAAACTCTACATTAATGTACATACATATCTGAACACACAAACATGCGAACATACATAAATATAAGAACACATATAAAGCCACACAATATAAATAAAATAATAGTTTTTCTATTATAGTAATCTAATTTATTTCAAGTCTATTTATTTCGGTGCTTACTTAGTTTCTTATAAGTTTTGCCTTAAAAAGCATTTCTCTTTCATATTTGAGAGTAACTTTTTTTCTTTGTAGAGTATAGAATTCTAAGCCTTTGAATTTTCCTTTTACATATTTTTCTTCTTCATTTCTAGCCTAAATTATATTTAAGGAAATGTTTGACAGGTTCTTTATCTTTGTTTGTACATCAACAATTAGCATTTCCCTTCTCTCCATGACTATTTTAATTTTCCATACTTTTAGAACTGATTTTCTTCTTTTTGAATTTGATATGTGAATATGTACAACTTATGACATTTATCCAGCCTTTTTGAAATTTTCTTATCACTTAAAAACTATCATTTAGCTTTCCTTTTCAGTTAGGTATTCCTCTATTGGTATACTCTCCATTTCAGAAATGCTTTCTTTATGAAAGTTCTTACTAAAACAAAAGTTTATATATTGCCTCTTTCATGACACCTATCACATAACATAATGCCAGACATGCTAAATTAAATACCATATTGGAACACAATAATCCATATTAAATATGCAGAAAAATTGTCTGAGTCACTACTGTATTTACTGACAGCAAAAACTTCTTTTGGTCAATGGCAATATCAGTTTTTGAAGAACTAATTTATACTTAATTTGCCCAAAATTCCAAAGAAGTCACAATTATATTAAGGAATAGTAGTACTGATGGAAGTTGTACCTTTAAATTCCTTTAATCACATGTTTATCAAAATATAGATTTTCAAAATTAATAACTGAACAACATTCCTCTTTCTGTTCTCCAGAGCCTTGTAGAACTTCCACATGAATACTTGAGCCCATCACATCTCTGTCTGGAGTAGTTGTCTGTTTGTAACAGTAGTTCAATTTTCTGTAACAGACAGACAAGTTTTCAACACTTTCAAATATTTTTAAGTTTTTGAAAAAGTAGATTGTGTATTAAAAGAGAACTTAGTGACCTACAGAGTGCTTTATAAAAAGCAAATTGTGGGAGACAAAAACATGACTGATGGTTTGTGACGATTTTAAAGTTTATTCACATCTGTACAGCCTGAAGGAGACTGTGTAAAGAAGATAAAATAAAGGCTTGGATGCCACACAAGATTAGTGAGGCAATACAGATAAGAGCATTAATCAATGATGAACTAGCTTCATGCACAGATCAGATCACAGAGACTGGAGGGGATTGTACAAAGCCCAAATGTGATTGCTGTTTACCCTTTGAGAACAATGACAGTAATATTTTGCATTTTGATAGATACTTTGATCAGAAGTTGCCAGACTCTTAGCATATTTTAAGATATTAAACCGTCTAAGATAGATATAACTTCAATTAGAATTTTATAAAGGAAAAGGTGTTTGGGTTTCTGTTGGAAAGAATGCCAGATGAGTGGAGATTAGAGATACTTTTGAAAACACCCTAGAGCTCAAACCTTGTGGAATGCTTGCTTATATTTTATGTAAGAGGCAATACAATTTCAAGATAATCAGAATCATTACTGAATACTAATTCCCTTTCTATGTGAACTGAAATAGCAACGTTTATTGTAATTGAATGTTATATATTAATTACATAAAATAAAACTATCACAAGTCTGGAGGAATAAAATCAATACTAGTAAGTGAAATAAATGATATCAGAAACAACAAATAATGCACCATGCTCAGCATAAAGAATCATTATATGACATAGTTAACTTAGCCCTTTGTGGAAGTACTATACAAAGAATGAAATTAGCTTTTATAAGCAGTTTTTATAGGTCTAATCATAAATTCATATTAATATTTTCTACCACAGTATTATGCAATTAAACGAAATATAATACATTATAATATATATTATTATAATATATTTCACTATAAGCACATTATATATACCAATACACCAAGGTTTTATGAGACAAGAAATATTCTTAGGGAGATCCTGTCTAGGTAAATAAGAGGAATAGTGATTAAATGGAAAAGGGGAAATGTTCTTTATTGAATTAATATGTAGAGGATTGACTAGTGACAGATGATAGATAGACAGATAGATATAGAAAGATAGATAGATAGATGATAGATAGATACTAGATAGATGATATATAGAAGATATATGACTGATGACATAAGTTATATAAATGATAAATATATACATAGAAAGATAGATGATATATATTATAGATAGAATGGAGGTAGATGTATAATAGATGAAAGATATGAATATGTAGATGATAGAAATATTAGAATTACATAGGTGAATGATAGATGGATAGATAAATAAAAGATTTGAAGATACTAGAAGGCTAAGAAAGCTGACTAACATTTTATAAACAACTGAAGGCAATCAATAGCCACTGAGAAAAATATACTTAACAATAATGAGATGACTAAGCATGTTGCCTACTATAATATTACAGAAAAAAAGATAAAAGCTTCAAAGCAGGAAAATGTTATGTCATATCATGTTTCCAAAGGATCACTATAAATTGCCAGAAATCATCAAGAGAAAAGCTGCAATAAAAAAATTTATTGGCTTCTCTTTTTATGCTATACATATTTCAAACAATAAACTACTGTCGATCCCTGCTTTTCATTTAACATTTGACCCCTAAGTTCTATGCTTTTTGATGATGTATTGTAGAAAAACTCTCTGAATATAAATAATTGCTTTTGAACTATGAAAAATAAGCAAAATTGAACAAAAGTCAAGTCTGCATATGCATGAAATGTATGATAACATTACAAATTTTAATAATGATTGGCATGTTTATTCCAAACATTCAGTTTCATTGTATTTTCAGGCATGCATATAACATACTGTGGTTGAATTTCACGTTCTCTGTTTCCTTCTGTTGTGACCCATCTCCTTACATTTTTCCTTATGACTAAGAGATCCCCTTTCACTTTCATAACCACTGCTTAATCATTCTCCAAATTCTTCAGGAAGAATGAGGATTGAAAAAAATATCTTACTTTGGCTTATTTTTTATGAACATGATCATCTTCTCTTCTTTCCACTTTTCAGCAAAGGACATAGTTAATTTCTAATTTTCAATATCAATTCAAACGGGTTAGGAAAGTCCTACATCTTTGAGTATGTCTGTCTCTGAAAGCATTCAAAAAGAGTATAACATTAGGGATATTGGAATCCTCCCACCAAGTCTTTACCACCGAGGTTAACTATATATTGTTATGTTATATTTTGTTTGTATTCCAATAAATAAAGCTTGCTTGGAGTCAGGGCAGAGTTAGCCACTAGTTAACCATAAATCTGAAGGAATGTACAGAGAGCAAACAGGAAGTGATAAAGTGTGGTGGAAAGAGGGTCTCAGATGTTTTTGATGAAGGGACAGAAGAGGTAAGAAGTCACTGGCAGCTGCTCTGCTGTTTCTCTGTTCCTTAAGGTTTTTACCCTGATATTTGATTCTGGAATTTTTTGATAAAGATTAATTAGATTTATGCTTCATCTGGTACCAACTATGGGTCTCACACCCAAGACCCTTGGTAAGAGTATCTTGCTCTA
>PVIU01025224.1:0-24167 GCA_004026605.1 Ondatra zibethicus
GCAGACTGTTGTGGAACTGGCCCAGCTGCCCCTCCTCAAGGAGATCATCGAGGCCATGCTGAAAACCTACCAGCAGAAGCTGTTTGTGACTCACTCCGTGCACGAGTTGCTCTGGGGCTACAAAGATGAGATCTTGTCCCTCGTCCACATTTTCCGACCTGACATCTCCCCGAACTTTGGCCTGTTCTATGGCGTAAGTTTTCTCCTAAAACCTCTCCTCAGTTCACAGTGGGAAGAGGGTGCCCAAGACAGAGTGCATCTTGAGGCTGGCTTTCTTCTAGGTGAAGACCAACATTGACCAGAGTTCTAAATATTTTTAAAAGTCTGTGAAAAATAAGACAGTGGGGGGGAGGGGGAGAAACTGAAGTAAAACGAAAAGTTGGTGACAGATAAAATTAATCCCGGGAATAAAGCGTTAAGTTAGGGGTGGGGCGGTTTGCTCCTCTGCTGACTCGTGATTGTCCAAGGTCTCACTCTCAGTGCATTAAGCAGTAGCCTTTCACTTCTTCTCGTGTAGAGGGCAAGCCTTAAGTGTTAAAAAACTTAGAGGCTGTTCAAACAGAATTATAAGCAAGTTTTAAATCCTACGGTGGGAGAATGGGTCCTGGAATTCAAGCTTTCTTCATTCTGGGGGAGCAGCCCAAATACATGTTACCCAGAATGCCCCACCTCACGGGAGCACGGCTTTCACGGGTGTTTTGAGTTTCAGAGTAGTTCAAAAGGGTTTTTGTTGTTGTTGTTGCTTTATTGCTTATATTTTATTTTAAAAATTGTGATGTTCACTTATTTTCAGAAAAATGGAACTAATGATGGAGACTATGTTTTTCTGACTGGAGAAGACAACTACCTCAACTTTACGAAGATCGTGGAGTGGAATGGAAAAACGTGAGTCTAATAAGATTGTCTAGTGAGCTTTGTTTCTGTTTTCCATTTCAACAGACTATGCCGTTTCCCCAATTTAATATTGGAGATATCGCTTAATGGTAGAGCACCTGCCCGCCACACACGTAGTCTGAATTTGATCCCAGCAATGAAAGAGAAGTTGGTGTTCACCTTTTAGATAAAAATAGAAATGTTCTTAAAATTATTACTTTAAAAAATCAAGATGAGGGTTAAGATTCCTCGAGAACTAATGAAATTGATGGTTTGTAGGTTCACCACAACCAGAGGTGAAGTAGAAGCCATGGAGCCGGTGCTTTTCCTTGGTAGTTGTGGAGTAATGCGGTCAAGCACCTTCAGGCCAGTGCTCTCTGGTGGAAGAGGGCAGCCCGCCTCTCTTTTAACTTCATGAGTATGGATTGTTTATATTATTTTTCTAAAGATGAAATTTATTTGAGTTTAGTATTATAACATTTCAAATTTAAAAATTTTATTACCAAGCAGGGCGGTGGTGGCACATGCCTTTAATCCCAGCACACGGGAGGCAGAGGCAGGCGGATCTAATAATAAGTGTTTGTTTTATACCCAATAAATAAACACTTATTTTCTAGCATTTTAACAATAAGATGGCTTAGTCTTTTATATTCATGATGTAATTATAGATACATTTGTGATAATTTGATGTTTGAATTTATTTTTACATTCTCATTCTTTACTATGCTTAGATTTTTGACTAATATTTTTTCATTTTCCTTACTTTTCCTTCCAAATAAGACAATTTTACCAGTTTTTTAACATCCACATCTTTGCACCTTGATTTTATTTTGTTTTTGAGACACAGTCTGACTATGTAGCCCTAGCTGACCTGGAATTCCATGTGTAGACCACAGAGATCCATGTGCCTTTGCCTTCTGAGTACCAGAATTAAAAAAAATGTGCTACCATGTTTTTTATTTTATTTTGGTTTTTGCCTCTTTTTTTTTTTGTGGCAATTCTGGTCTTTAAACTCAGGCCTTGTGTGTACTGAAGCCCCTACCACTGAGGTATATCCACAGCTCCTTTGTTTTATTTTGGGGATGAGTCAGGCTCTCGCTTTTTTCTCCAGCCTGGCTTGCAGCGCTTGCCTTCTCCGTCTGGCTCCCCAGATGCTGGATTACCACTGTGAGCCACCCCAGCAGCTCCCCAGATGCTGGATTACCACTGTGAGCCACCCCAGCAGCTCCCCAGATGCTGGATTACCACTGTGAGCCACCCCAGCAGCTCTCCGGTGCCTTCTAGCCTTTATCTTGCCTTTGATCGTCTGCAGTTTTACTGAAGTGCATCCAGATTAGGATTTATGATTCTGTTTGGCCCCGGGGCACACTTCTAATCTAAGGCCCCCAGTCTTTCTGAGATTTGGGGAACCTTTCGGCACTTAGCTACTCACCTGACGCATATACCCAAACCTTGCTACAGGTGGAACTATCTATTCACCTGACTGGTTGGTATATGCCAGCATCTTGCTACAGGTGGAATTATCTACTCACCTGACTGGTACATGCCCAAGTCTTGCTACAGGTGCTTGGGGTTTAGGCCAAGTGAATCCAGGTTCTTATTCAAAGCATTGAAATAAGCACATGTAGATTTGCAAAGCAGCAAGGGGACTTTATTCAAAGCAAAATGCTAGTACAGATCAGAATGAAATTATGTTGAGAAACCCAGGCCACATGAGTAAAGACACTCAAGAGCCCAGATGATTGTTTGGGACTCTCTTTTTGGTTCAAGAAGTAGTATGATTGCTAAGGATCATAGTATGTGTTTTGGGTTGTTTTTTTTATCTTGATTGACAGATTATTTTATGACCTTTTCTTCTCTCATGTCCCATCCTATAATGTGTCTGATTGTAATTATATGTAAGCCCAACTCCACCTCAGCATAAGGTAAGAATTAAGAAATTCTCCCTAAACTCACACTTAGGACCAGATCAACACACTGTCCATAGTTCATTGGAATGGAAACAAGGTATTATTAATGGGTTGTTTTTGAAGTAACTTATTCCCATTGCTTAAGTGAAGCCTGATGCTAGTCAGGGTCCTAGATAGCCAACATGTTGCTTGGTGATTGTGTGGAGAAAAGTGTGAGTCCAGAGTTACTAAAGTATTGACTAATTTTTGACTACCTCAGTCTCATTTCCCTACCTTCTGGACTCTGAAGTCCTCACAATCCAGTCTCCGTGTCTTAATTATTAAACTTTTCATTTTCTAATCTTGTATTTATGTAAGTTCCCTAGAACTATCTTCTAATTAATGAGTTCTCTCTTCAGCTAGTTTAGAGTTTACCCCTGTTGATTTTTTTCAAAACATATTTTGTATCCAGGTTTTCTACTTTTTCAATCTTCTTGATTTTGTTTCATTTTTTCTTCTTTTAATATTGTCGCCCATAGCTGGGCGTTGGTGGCACACGCCTTTAATCCCAGCACTCGGGAGACAGAGACAGGCGGATCTCTGAGTTCGAGGCCAGCCTGATCTACAAGAGCTAGTTCTAGGACAGGTTCCAAAGCCACAGAGAAACCCTGTCTCAAAAAAACCAAAAAAAAAAGTAATCGAAATCAGAGCATCACGCATATCAAAGAGTCTCTATAAGGATAGAGAGTACTCCACTAGGGGCTTGAACCAGGGTCCAAGGAGCAGAGATTCCCTGATTATCAAAAGAGGGCCAAAGAAAGCAACATCACCTGTTATGTCGGTTTCGGTTGTCCAAAGCTGGTGACTGGGGGTAGGAGACTCAGAAATGCCTCAGAAGAACCTGATCTAAGCTGTCACTAGCTCCATTGCTTTTTAATGTAAAAAACATTTGTTTTATTTTACATGTATGACTGCTTTGTCTGCATGTGAGCCCATGCACTATGTGTGTTTCTGATGCCCATGAGGCCCAAGGGTATTAGATTCCCTGGAAGTGAAGGTGCAGAGGGTTGTGAGCCACCATTTGGATGTGATAGTGGGACCCTAACCCAGATCCTCTAAAGAGCAGCATCTTAAACCCTGAACCATCTTTCCCGTCTCTAGTCCCTGTTACTTTTAAGACGGTTACTGTTTTGCATGTGATACTGTGCACAGGTTTATGGAATTAGCCTGAATTCATTTCCTTGTGACTTGGTTTTCTGTCTTTTAAATTTGAATTGAAAAATGATTTGCACAATTGTTTTGGTTGGGAAGCTAGTCTGGCGCGTGTGTGTATGTGTGTCTGTCGGCCTGACTATCCCCTCATCTCTCCTTATGTTGGCCTCCTTGTAGTCCGGAACCAGTGTACAAGGCATGCCTCCCACCATGACATGGGAGAAATCCAGGGACAGCTTAGATCAGGTTCTTCTGAGGCATTTCTGAGTCTCCTACCCCCAGCCACCACCTTTGGACAACACCAAAACCAACACAGCAGGTAGATGTTGCTTTCTTTGACCTCTTTTGATGAGCAGGGAATCTCTGCTCCTTGGACCCTGCCTGGTTCAAGCCCCTGGTGGAACACTGTCTATCCTTGTGAACGCAGAAACTGACCTCTGTTTCTTCCTCCTGGCTTCCAGTGTGCAGAACAGTATCATTTTAGCTCAACTTAGCACTGCATGCTTGCCGTCTTTTTGTCTAGGAGTTTGTTCATTTGTGTTTTGAATGTGCTACAGGCAGTCTGAAGGTTTTCCTTCCACATTTTATCATCCTTTATTTCCTATTTTCACTTTGCAGACACCCTCAAGGCAGAGACTGAGAATAGCAGTCCTAAATTGGGAGAATTGCTGTTTATGTTTTGCCCTCTCCTTTCTTTTGCGTTTGGACTGTTTTAGTTCATTCTGACTGCTATAACAAATTATCATAGACTATATGACTTATAAAATGCAGTAATTTACTCTTCACAATTCTGCGTGCTGAGCAGCCTAGGACCAACATCCCTGCAGCTCTGATGAGGGCAGGGTTGTGGTTCCTTACAAGGCCGTCTTCTTGCTTTAACATCACACATGTGATGGAAGGACTGAGTCAGTCCCTACAGTCTAATCTAAGGTCACTAGTCTTATGTCAGGGTTCCCCTCTCATGACCTGGAGGGATTGTAAACGTTTAGGGCACTATGTGTACCATTAGTCAAGCTTGCTATCTCAATTGTACTTTCGGTGTGTGAGGCCAACTCAGAATTAGCATTTCTTCTTGTCCTGGACAAGTCTGTTGTTTTTTGAAGCAAGAACTATTGAGTTAATAGTCTTCCATGCATATTAAAGAATGAGATCTATCTGTGCAAAGTTCGTCTGTCCCAGGCCAAACTGTGAGCAAGGCTATTATTAATGCCTACTTGGGTTGCTGCTTTAAGTAAACCAGCAGTTCTGTTATTGTTCTTGTGTTCATACATGATGTAGGATGGGGAGCAAGTGTGCCCCAGTGTGCACACAGAGGTCAAAGGACAGCTTTGTGGCCTTGGTTTTTCTCCTCCACCTTTACATAGGTTCAGAAATTGACCTCTGGTTGTGAGTCCTACAGACAGGGTCTTCATCCACTGAGTCATCTTGCTGGTCCCTAAATCAGTATTTCTAAACACCTATGAGGGATGTACTTTTTTTTTTTGAGGAAGAAAACAGGAATTTGTGGCTGTTATCTTTATCAAACGTGATTTTGGTTCGGGGTCTACTTTTTTCCCCCTCTGTTCTAGTTCCTAGCACGTTCGTGCCTACTTGTGGGTAAGATGCCGAGGTAGCCAGTCCCACTTAGACCTGGCGAGGTCCTGCCCATTGAGAGATCCCACAGTCCGACTTGATCATCTCTGTTCTCCGTTGTGCTTATCAACTGCAGGTCGCTGGACTGGTGGACCACAGACGAGTGCAACATGATTAACGGGACAGATGGAGATTCTTTCCATCCTCTCATCACCAAGGATGAAGTCCTCTACGTGTTCCCCTCTGACTTCTGCAGGTAGGAGCTCTAACATACATGCATCCTGGTGATGTGCTGGAGGCACACTGAGAGAGAATGTTGTGTAATGCTTCATAGCATGGGCTCTACAAGGTAGCTGTTGATTTGGTCTTAACACTATTATTAGTAGCTGTGTGGCCCTGGGCACATTATCTAACCATTCTACCTCCCTTCCTTCAGTCCCCTCCCCTCTCTTTCCTTCTTTCCGCCCCCCTTCCTTACTCTTACTTTCCCTCCCTCCCTCCCTCTCTCTCTTTTTCTTTCTGTATTTCTTATTTATTTATTTATTTATTTATTGGAGTCAGGGGCTCATGTATCTCAGGTTGGCTTCAAACCTGCCAGAGGCCTGATGCAGCCTCTGATGACTTTGACCTTCTCATCCTCCTCCCTCCCCCTCCCTAGTGCTTCAATTACAGCTGTGAGCCACCACACCCTGTCTGTGCAGGGCTGGGATTTGAACCCAGGGTTTCACGGGTACTAGGCAAGCATTCTACCAGTAAGCTGCATTCCTACATTGACTTTGTATTCGTCCCTCCTACCAGGTCGGTATATATAACTTTCAGCGGTTTTGAGAGTGTGGAGGGACTGCCTGCTTTTCGCTATAAGGTGCCTGTAGAAATTCTAGCCAATACCTCCGAAAACGCCGGCTTCTGTATACCTGAAGGAAACTGCATGGACTCAGGAGTGTTGAATGTCAGCATCTGCAAGAACGGTAAGAAGTTCTAGAGAGGTCGTGGGTTAAGGTGTCTAGGATGCAGACAGACTTGGGGTGTTCAACAAAGAACTTGTCACCAACCTGAGATACAGTGCGAGCCCAGCCTTTCAAGGATAATGTGTTGGCATATGCCTGCAATCCCAGCACCAGGTGGCAGAAGCAGGAAGACAGTGAGCTCATGGCCAGCCTGGGCTCCAAAGCTAGCCCCTGTGTGGATGATGACAACGACCATGACAATAATGATACCTATCAAACAATTTAAATTCCTAGTTTTGCTAGCACATGCCTTGGCTAAGATTCCCAATGATTTTGAAGCAGATTTGTTTTAAACTCTTATCATTTCTTTTTTTTTTTTCATTTGGATGTATTATTAATTGGTGTGTGTAGAATGGGTGAGCATGCAAGCCACGCACACACATGGCTTCAGAGGATACTCAGTGGAGTCAGCTCTTTATGTGGGCTTCCAAGAGCTCCCTCGGGTCTTCAGGCTTTTGTGTCTACCTTTTAAGCATCTTGTTCTCCCTCTCTGTTTCCTGATGCCTCAGCTCTCTGTTCCTTCCCAAGAATGAGAGAGAATCATCAAAGCTGCTGCAGCTGATGAAAGGTGTCTTTTTATCTTGAAGGTTATTTACATATAATGCAATTTATAATATATACATATATTACATATATTACACTTATAATTTTATTTTATATGCATTGGTGATTTTGCCTTCACGTATGTCTGCGTGAGGATGTCAGATCCCCTAGAACTGGAGTCATAGACAGATGTGAGCTGCCATGTAGGTACTGAGAATCAAACCCTAGTCCTCAGAAAGAGCAGTCAGTGCTCTTAACTGCTGAGCCGTTTCTCCAGCCCCAGAGGTTAATTTCAACAGTGAGATGTCACAGCAGAATTACCCACGGAGCCTTACCTGACAGGTGTGCAGTGTCCTCTTTTTTTTTTTTTTCTGGTTTTTGCTCTTGGTTTTGTTTGCTTTGAGGCGGGGTCCTGTTGTGTGGCTCAGGCTGACCTCACTCTCCATCCTTCTGTCTCAGCCTCTTGGGGGCTGGGATGATGGACATAGCTTAGTATCTTCATCTTATCACCATGGGAACAGAGCAAAGAGAAGGGATGTGCTTTTATGAAACTTCTCTAAGTCCTTCTTTGCTAGTAGTTCTTTTTCTGTTTCGTTTTTGTTTCTTTTTCAAGATGGAGTCTCACTGTGTAGTTCTGGCTGTCTGGTAACTCACCTATATAAACCAGTGGTCCCTAGCACTTCTAATATTTGTGCTAGATTACTATTTAGAATAGAATTCCTCTTTAAAGCATGTGGGATGGTTGTCTTTGTTGTTTTGAGACAAGTTTTTACCATGTAGTCCTGGAGGCTGGCCTCAAACTTACTGTGTAGCCCAAGATATCCTTAAACTCACATATCCTCCTGTCTCAGCCTCCCTAAGGCTGGGATTGCCATGCCTGGCCTTCTTTAAAATTTTTTTGGAGAAGCTGCCTGCATAGGAACCCTCTCTCCTGAATTAGAGTACTCCTTTTTTTAAAAAGGGGTGTGCTAACTTGGTTCTCTTTAATTGGCCTTAAAATCTCCTTTGGGACAAGTCTGAGGACAGCAGTCCCCTCCTTGCCCGTTCCACAGTCGCCCACAAACCTTGCATTAGAGTTCTCTGGAGAGATATTAAGATATACATCTGAGGATGCTATAGTTTGTACTTTCTATACTAACGAGTTCTGTGGATAGTTCCCATGAGGTGGCATCTAGGCATCTGGTGACCGCTGCAAAGGAGCCCAGTGCTCTGGCAGCGAATAGGGACATATTCCTTCTTCAAATCCCCCCATTGTGCGGCTCCGCGAAAGCTCCTGAAGCACTGTGCTTGATGTCCTACGCACATCGCAGCACACTTTTCTTGCTGTATTCTTCCTGAAGACGTGGCTGTGAGAATCAAAGAAAGACTGGGTTTTGCAGCACTCAGACCTCTTGGCACGTTTCCTCTCTGCTCTCCGGAACCCCCAAATATGGACTGGAGGTTATGTCAAAGCAGTTTGTCATCAGTGGACAGTTCTCCTTCACAGACCAAACGTGGGCAGAGTGCAGATCTCTAAATGGTGTCGGCACTGTGCATGAATAGGTCTCCAGTGTCCTGTCTGGACTTAACTCCCCTTGACCAGGAGTTAGGAATGGAACTCTACAGTGTGTCTTTTAAGTAAGGAAGCACAGAAGTTCACAGAACAAGGAGGAGTGGCCTCGCTTCCGTAAGAGCCACACAACCTTTTTAAATTTTATGCTTTTTGAGCCAGGTTCTCATTTAACCCAAGTTGGCCTTATCACTGTGACCATGGCTGGCCTTGAACTGCTCATCCTTCTGCCGAGTGCTGGGCTGACAGGCATGTGCCACCATGAACAACAGGGAGACTTATATTGCGGCAATGTTTGGGAACCTCAGCTTCTTCAAATGTAAAAATGAGAATAAGGGCTTTAGTTTTCTAGAGTGTCACAGAGCATTATTTAACACAGGCAAATAGATTAAAAAGTATACTTATAGGTTCAGCAAATGTTTGTTTAAGTATAAATGTGACCAGGACTTTGGAATAAGATGTCCAGCGAGATAATGTGGGATATATCAGGTAGTAGAAAATGCAGTGTAAATATTGAACTAGGAGTCACAGAAGGGTAGTGACCCTGGCCAAGCTCACTTGGGTATGGCTTTTCTTTTTCTTTAGGAACCAACTTTGTGGTTAGGAGCTGTATATTCATCTTAGATTTAAGAAACAACACCATTAATTTCTCTGTCCCTTACCACACAGGTGCACCCATAATCATGTCTTTCCCACACTTTTACCAAGCTGATGAGAAGTTCGTTTCTGCCATAAAAGGCATGCGCCCAAACAAGGAAGAACACGAGACATTTGTGGACATTAATCCTGTGAGTACACACTTCCTCATGTCTTATTGTGTATGTGTGAGTTCTCTTAATCCAAAGCATTAAGAGGCACGCTGTCTTCAGTGGATACTTAAGAGGGCAGAAGGAGATCGGTGTGCACTGTGGTACATAGCCTATGACGGGAAATCCTAACTCTGTGGACCAGATCTGCAGAAACCAGTAAAGCCGCTTTAAAGAAGAAGAGAGAGGAAGCAAAGGAAAACCACGGGGCTGGGGATATAGCTCAGCAGTGGAGTACTTACTTAGCTCACATGAGGCCCTAGGTTCAAGCCAGCATAACATAATGAAATGAAAACAACAGTACAGATTCAGTCACCAAAAACAGCAGAGGCTGGATCCATGTTCTGGTCAGGAACACAAATGCCTTTTGCCTTTTATTACAGAATTACAGATGAATTGTGTATTCCCTGCTTAGAATACACAAATATAAATGAAAATATTAGCTTCATTCGCTTTTGGCAAACCATCTATAGGTACTGAGTGTCCTATATATTATTAGTGTAGACAGTACCGGATATGTATCTATACTTTGAGTGCACAGAAAAGAATGGTAATGTCATAGGGATCCCTTCAATGTAAGAGCCTGTCACTGTAGAAGATAAATAAAAAGGTCAAAGATCTTTCTGAGCCTGGCAGCAGAGACCTGTGATCCCAGCTACCTAGGAGGTTGAGGCAGGAGGATCACAAGTCCGAGGCCAGCCTGAGCTCTAGTGTGCCCCACACACGCTACACAAGCACTGTGCCATCTAAAGCTGCAGCCCAGCCCTCAGGCGTGGCCCTGCTTCTTCTCTATTGGCCATCCGGTTCCCTCTCATCAGTCAAACAGCAGGGCTGTACCCTCAGTGCCCGTCGGGGGCTGCTGCCCCATGCCTCCTGCACTCTGGCACAGGGAGCACTGCACTTGGAATTCATCCTCCTCTTAGCTCTGGACAACTGCCCAAATGTGTTGGGACAACATACCCAACACGGAATTTTAGCCTCTGATGGGGTGTTCCACGCTTTGCTCTACCAAGTGGCAATGTCCTGGGAACTTACTAGAAATGCCTCGTTTCGTGCTCCACCCTTATCTACCAATCAGAATCTGTGTTTTAGCAGATTCCCAGGGATTCTCAGCCTCCACAAAGCCCAGTCCACCCAGCACAGTTAGTTTTCATGGTTCCATCACAGGAACCAGTTTTCCCTTGTTCACTCTGCCTGCTAAAACATGGCAATGGGTCTCTGTGGGTCAGAATTGCACAGTTATGCTCTGTTGAAAATGTAGCTGGAAAAACTATTAATTTTTTTCTCTCTTTTTATCTGTAGTTGACTGGAATCATTTTAAGAGCAGCCAAGAGATTCCAAATCAACACTTATGTTAAGAAACTGGATGACTTTGTGTAAGCGTCATTTCTTCCTAAGGAGGTAGAGGTGGGGTGTGCCTCGTGACTTTCGGGTAGGCATGGTATTGGAGCAATGAGAGCTACTTCTAATGGCTTGACTTGTCTATTCCTATAAGTTCTCATCTGAACAGTTGCAGTAGGCTAAATCCAGCCTTTCTCTCCCACATTTCCTTAGTAAGAATTCCTGAGTATAGCTTCCTGCCCAGACTTGCCAGTGGGATTTTTCTTAGATCTTAGAAAATATCGATCAAATACATAATTTTGGCAAACCTTCTATAGGTACTGAGTTTCCTATATATTGCTAATGTAGACAGTACCAGATATGTATATGTACTTTGCTCTCATTCACAGAAAAAACGTTAAGGTGATAGGAGATCCCTTCGATGTAAGGGTCTTGCACTGTTATTGAAAAGGTCAAAAATCTTGCTGAGCCTGGCAGCACAGACCTGGAAGATCACAAGTTCAAGAACATAAAACCACACAGTGTTGTCTGATTATGTATCCATCCATCTGCCTACTATCTGGTCTAATCTAATCTACCCATCCATCTATAATGATGTATTTCTCCACTGAACTCTCCAGATTTAATCCCATGTTATGGGTTCCTTCTAAGAAGCAAACATGGTTTTACAGGGATGTCTTCCAGCACCTGTCTGTGTATTTTTGAGACAGTTTATTATGGTAGTTAAGAGCTAGACCCTCAGACTCAAAATGGAATTACAGTCTTGGTTCCCCTGCTCACTCCCGGTGATCTCAGGCATATTACCTAGTCTCTATTAGTAGGATTCCCTTCTTCCCACCATGTACGTAATGAGAGCCACGGCGTGTGACTGCTGCAGGAACTGGATAAAACAAAGCCCCAAACACTGAGTACAGAGTGGGCGAACAGTGGTCAGTGGGGTCTTGTTGCAGTGGCCTAGAAACTGCCCAAGTGGCAGCTCGTATCGTCTTCGCTGAACAGCTCTCCTTATGTTTTAATAAAATACCACATAGACGTGCAGTTTTGCATGGCTGGCTGATAATGTTGTGGCCTTGACTTCTGATTTATATGTGTCTGCGAAGCTAACTAAGAAGTCCACAGTCAATTCTAGGTGACTGAGTGGATTAAGTGTATTGTAATGTTTGTGTGCTCATGTTTCTCCTGGTGAGAGATGTTTTCGTAGGGATGTCTATGACATAATGCCATCCTTTGTCTTTGTAGTGAAACAGGAGACATTAGGACCATGGTTTTCCCAGTGATGTATCTCAATGAGGTAAGTCCTGAACGAGAGAGGAAGTATGTTTTACTGACCCAAGCTTGGTATACTTCCATTATGATGTCTACGGTTGCGATGGTGTGCCATTTAAGTTATGGAAAGAGGCAAAGTTTCTCTGTGTAACAGCCCTGAATGCCCCAGAATTAGCTTTGTAGACCAGGCTGGCCTTGAACTCGCAAAGATCTGCTTGCCTCTGCCTCCTGAGTACTGGGATTAAAGGCATGCACCACCACTGCCTGGCCAAGATTTATTTTTAATTATGTGTGCTCATGTGTCATGTGTGAGTGTAAACGCAGGTGCTCACTGGGTCTGAAGACAATCTGACCCCTGCAAAGCAGAATTACAGGGTGCTGTGAGCTGCTGTATGTGGGCACTCTGGCCTGAACCCAGGTTCTCTTCAAGAGCAGTGATGTTCTTAACTGCTGATCCATCCCTCCAGCCTCAATGGTGACTTTTTAAAATATATGCTGCCCCCAGAAAAGCTCTCTTTAATACTTGCGGAAGGGGTCTGTACCTGAGAGTTTATCTGGACATTTTCTGTCTCAAGAGCACCAGGTAACACCCTTCCGAGGTGCCGCTTATGTGGGAAACGAGCTACAAAGGTGACTAAAGCACCCCAAGCTCTGTCCCCTGAAGCCTTTGCCTCCACTGAAGCCCTGACAGCTCGAGACACCTTCTGTAAAAGTCACATGTCAGGGGCAGATGAGACGGCTCAGCAGGTAAAGGTGCCTGCCGTCAATGCTGAAGAACTTGAGTTTGGACTCCAGAACCCACAGGGTGGATAATGGGACCAACCTCGAGAATTGTCTTCTTACTTTCATCTTACACACACACACACACACACACATACCCCACCACTGCCACCACCACCAAACGACAGCAAACAATACTGTCAAACAAACCAATAAAATGTTCTTAAAATTATATGTCAAGGTCAGACATAATGGCACATGCTATTAGTCTTAGTACTGGAGAGGAGGCAGGGGCATGTGAATCTCTGTGAGTTTAAGGCCAAACGGGGTTACCTAGTGAGACCTAGGGTTACCCTGTCTTACGAAGGAAGGAGAGGAGGGGAAGGGGGAGAAAAGAAAAATACTAGGCCTGGGAGTGACACTAGAGACTGCTGTCAGGAGGAAGCATGACCCCACTCTGACGAACCTAGGACAGCTACAGGAAAATGTGCCACAGAACCTGCCGCCGCCACCACAGCGCGTATACACGTGCGCGCACGCACACACACGCGCGCGCACACACACACACACACACACACACACACACACACACACACACACACACACGCCCCGGCACAGGAGCAAACTGAGCAGAACTGTTATCATTCTTAGGGACTTGTGCTCTTTTGATGCCTCACCCGTCACACTGAGTGAGGAAACCTCTGTTCTCACACTGAAATGCTGTTCTAGAGCACTCCGTTAGAAATTCTCTCCCCGACTCTTGTTAGCACTACAACTTATTTGAATCATTTTTGTTGAGAACGGAATTCTCTCCCCGACTCTTGTTAGCACCCCAACTCATTTGAATCATTTTTGTTGAGACTAGACCATGATAGGGACTCAGGAGAGAAATGAGGTCTTCTTCTCCTAAAGGCTCCATGGTCTTCAAAAGCAGTACACCATGGCAGCACACACCTGTAACCCCAGCACTCCAGCGGTAGTACCACAAGTTCAAGGCCAGCCTGGTCTACATAGTGAGTTCCAGGCTAGCCAGGGCTACAGATGAGACCCTATGTCTAAATAAAATCCAAACAAACAAACAAAAACAGTACTACAAGATGTGATCAACATTTAAAACCTGAGCCTGTGGGGACATTTCATACTCCAACCATAATCTATATTATCTCAACATTTCTTAATATCTTTTCTCTCTTTTCCAAGTTAAGAGTTATAATTGTCTTCAAGAGAAAATATATGAGTAAATTCCCTCTTTTGTTATTCTAATTTTTAGTGAATTTTCAGTTTATCTAGTTTGTTAAAAATAAGACATAATCAATTGTATTTTATTGTTTGAAATGCATGCACACACACACACCAACCACGTAGTCTGGTTCTCAAGCTAATACTATTTCTTCCTCCTCCAGAGTGTCCTCATTGACAAAGAGACTGCAAGCCGATTGAAGTCTGTGACTAACACGACTTTGATCGTCACCAACATACCCTACATCATCATGGCACTGGGCGTGTTCCTTGGCTTGATTTTCACAGGGCTTGCATGCCGAGGACAGGGGTCCATGAATGAGGTAAGTACTCGCTAGGGGATTTCTCTCTTGTTTGTAGGCAGACCTTTTGTTCCCTCCCACCAGTACCCAAATAACCACAGGAAGACTCAATATTAATTATAAATGCTTGGCCAATAGCTTAGGCCTATTACTAGCTAACTTTTACATTTAAATTAGCCCATATTTCTTTTTTTTTTTTTTTTTTTTTTTGGTTTTTTGAGACAGGGTTTCTCTGCAGCTTTGGAGCCAGTCCTGGAACTAGCTCTTGTAGACCAGGCTGGTCTCGAACTCACAGAGATCCGCCTGTCTCTGCCTCCCGAGTTAGCCCATATTTCTTATCTTTGTTTTGCCGCATGGCTTGGTATCTTTTCTCAGTATGACATGCCATTCTTGCTTCTCTCTGTGTCTTCTCAGGACTCCTGACTTGGCCCTTTTTCTTCCCAGCATTCCCAGTTTGGCTCCTTCACCTAAGCTTATCCTGTCCAGCTATTGGCCAGTCAGCTTCATTATTAAACCAGTCACAGAGACATATATTCACACAATGTAAAGAGATATTCCACACTGTTGATAAGTTTACCTGAGGAGTTCCTCAATAAGCTTTGCTGAAGGACTTTCAGCTGACTCCTTTGGGTAGATTTGGGGTTTTACGGAGGAGGGAAATACTGATTTTTGTGGTAGTATTACCAATGGGCCAAGTAAGAGGCAGGGCTGATGTGTGTTGGGAAAGGGAGGGTAGTAGAACCACCAGTGCCATTTGGTATTTGAGGCTTTCTTGGTGGGTTTGGAATTCCTGGATATATTCTATACGAGGTTGCCTTGCATTTTTTTAAACAATAATTTGAAAGAAACATAAAACCTTTAAGCGCCTATGCTTTGGTGCTGGACTTCCTGGGTTCAAATCCAGTCTATATATGACACTTGAAATGGCCTCAATTTCATCATCTGTAAAATAGAATGAAAATAGTATCTTACTTGTGAGTTTCTGGAGAGGACCGGACAACATAGAAAGCACAGAGGACTTGGCTCAGTGTTGCTTAATAAACTTAGCTATTATCTATGATAAAATAATTCCAATATTGTAGAGCAAAGGGGCAGTGACATGCTTTGAATCCCTGGTGTATCTGAAGGTGCTATGGTTGAGATCCCATAGCAACGGTAACAGATGAGTGCATGAGAATCGTTCATTTGCAGAAGGATGGGGTAAACTGGCTCAGAACATCCTCTCAAGTGACCAGGAGGCTGAATACCTCATGATGCTCTTCTGTAGAACCCTTCTTTTCTGAGGAACCAGAGGCTGATGCGAAGACCTGACACATGCCAGGCAAGCACGCCATCGCTGAGACACATGCCCAGTCCTTAAAAACAAACGTATTTTTGAGATAAGTCTCTCTGAACTGCTCAGGCTGACCTTATACTTGCTCTGCAGCACAGCTGGGCTTTGACCTTGTGAATCTCCTGCTTCAGTCTCCTCGGTGACTGGGATTACAGACTTGAACTGCCAGACTTGGCCTAGGCTCAGCAATTTCTGTTTTTATGAGATATTTCTGCCTTCTGTTATCCAGCTAAACTGTCTGAGCAGTGTGAAGTAGGTGATGAAACTGTTGAAACCGTATGAGTGACGCTGGCTTGGCTAACCCTGCCAGTATGTCACGTTCATTCATGCTAGTCAGGCAAGCCCAGATTAGCAATGAGGCTGTCTACCGTTGCTGTCTATGGATTTGCCAGTCCTTGTCATCGGCAGAATTTTCCTAGGCATAAACAGATCTGCAAGGAATGTTCATTAGTACCCATCATTAGCCATCCTCAGGTCTTCTGCGAGCATCAGTGAGCATCCACAACTTCTGAAGCATTGGTCCTGGGCAGGTTACAAATCAGGAAGGAGGAGCTGGAGAGATGGCTCAGAGGTTAAGAGAACTGACTGCGGTTCCGGAGGTCCTGAGTTCAATTCCCAGCAACCACATGATGGCTCACACCCATCTATAATGAGACCTGGTGCCTAGACCACTATATACATAATAAATAAATTAAAAAAAAATCAGGAAGGAGGCTGTTTCAGTCCAGAATGCTAATGGTTGGTTATATAGTCCAGAGGAGAGAGGGGAGATTGCAGGTCTGTTATTGGGGGCTGGAGAGGAAGAGCTGACCTCTAACAGTCTGGTTAGAGTCTTAAAGAGCAAAGGCAGCTGGGCAGAGAGTGGAGGGAACTACCTCTGTCCAGCTTCTCCTTCTTCCGCCCTCTCCATCCTCACCTGGCCTCAACTTTTCACATCAGGACAGATGTGGCTGACCTTAACATTTAACCTTTGCATCTTCTGTTGTCTGTCTCAGGGAACGGCAGATGAAAGAGCACCCCTCATACGAACCTAATTGAACTTCCCTGTCGCCTGAGTTTGGTGGGAGCGTGTGCACTGCCCTGATCTGGACCAGGACACGGGAATCCCTGATCCTCACAGGCTCCTGGCCCGTCAAGAAGTGGGAGAAGTCGCAGTGCTGGCAAGTGAGGAGAACCTCCTGGACGGAGGGTAATGAGCAGGGTGATATGGCTGGACATTATACTTTATCAAATCATGTCTCTGAAATAGTTCTAATGTGTCTAGGAAGTATCTAATAAACTTGTGTAGAAACTTTGTGGTTGGGCTCTGGGAGCTGTGGGATTTTGTGACCCCCGTTGTAGATACAAAGTCTGCATCACTTGTTAGCGTTAGCTGACCTGACCTGATTCAGTGTGTTTCATTCTCCAAATTGTGTTCAAAATATATATGTATGGCTTCCTGTTCTCTATTCAACTCCTTACACAAGAGGAGGAGTGTGGCACCCAGGGTAAAATGATAGCTTTGTATGACACACCATGCAAACGTGTCTGCTTTCCTTCCTTGAGACATTACACGCTGCATTTCACTCTAACTTCCAGATTGTAATCCCTTCAGGAAAATAACTCAGTCTTTCGACTATTTCATGGTGAGTGGGAGTCACGTGGACGAGAGCTGGGTGGGCGGTGTCTGTAAGTAGATAGCATTGAGCTCCTGAGGATTTTAGGTTGTGCTTCTGTGGAGGAGGAGGATGCCCCAGCAGTGTTGGTGAGGGTGTTCATTTAGAATAGAGTTCAGTGTGAGTTATAGCGTTTATAGGTTAGCTGTCATTTTTAGCCAGAGATGTCTTGATGGAGAAACAAGCCTCTGGGAGAATGGAATCAATGGCATGTATCCCCCAGGCATCTTTGCCAAATAGGATGGTGATATGGAATGACGGTGACTGCCAAATACTGAGTGATTATTTGTAAAATTACGAATGTTGGAAAGTCCGTCTGTCCATAGCTTACATCACATAGAGACCCAGGAAGGCATTTCACCTTTGAAAAGAAAATTTTAAATTCATCCCTTAGGTTTAGTCCCAGCCAGTATTTGGTGGCTCTCCGTCACTCACTAAGTGCCCTCTACTCCCACTGACAATCGTTTTCCTGACAGAGCGACAAGTGTTTAGAATGTGGACAGAAAGTCCTTCAGATGAGGCGTCTGAGAAGAAGCCAGCTACTCCTCTTCAGGTCCCGGAAGGACAATAGCGTCCCAGCCATCAGACCTCAGCCATCACGAAGGGCATTGTCTTTGATTCTCAGAGCTCACCACTGATTTTTTTGATGAGGAACCCTATATGTTATCTGGCCAACCTCTTATATAATTTCATGAAAACTGAATTTTGTCGTTTAAAACTGAATTTCAATGTAAACAAAAAGAATTAAAAAACTGAAGTTTCACATACGTCTTTGGAGGTAAAATGTTGCTTTAATATATAGGCCCAAATTTTCCTCTCTTGACACTACAGCAGTATGTGATGTTTCCCTTTTTTTTTTTTAATTTTGGTGTTTTGAGACAGAGTGTCTCTATGTAGGTCTGGCTGTTCTGGAACGCACTGCGCAGATCAGGATGGCATTTAACTCACAGATCTCCACCTGCCTCTGCCTCCCGAGTGCTGAGATCAATGAGCCATCTTGCTTGACTGCTGTGTCCCTTCTTGAGAGGACAGATTCGTTAAATTTTCACCTTTCTTACAAACAAAGGTAAAAATATTCGGTACCCCAAACATGGCTGTGAAAACCAAATTGAAAATACTTCACCTCTGATAATGACATATCTTTAGACTTTATCAATATTTAACTAAGTAATTAGCATATCTTGATCTTCATGCATTGAGATGGAGTCTCACTCTGTAGCTCAGGCTGATTTAGAACTCACTAGGTAGCATAGGTTGACCTTGAACTTATGGTGAGCCTCCCCTCTCCCCGAGAGCTGGGATTACAGGTGTGCACTACACCTGACTGTCTTTATGCAACTACTTATCCACAATAAATTAAATTGGTAAGCTAGTGCATACTAATTGGTTCATTCCTATTTTCAGGACGTGGTCATCTCTGAGGAGATGTTTTTAACACAGAAATTACAGCAGTTAATGATGTACATAGACTGAATCTCACGTAGAAAAGGAGACCAAAAATAGATTAATTCTCTATTAGCGGCATTGATAGTGATGGCTCAAAATCACATTTGATATTTTCCTTCTAAAAGGTCCATGGCAAACCCACAAGCCACAGTTGGAATTACAGGCTGACTAACAACAAATGTACCCATTTTGTGTGGGCCGAGACCATTGTCCTGGGAAGGTCCCAAAGACTGTGGGGCCACCAGCATTCTCATACCACAGGATGGCAGGGAACTGGGAGGGCACAGAGTGAGGGCTGGACATTTCCAGGTAGGCTCCAGGCTCTGCCCCGTAGACCTTACTTCCACATGTTCTACAGAGATCACTAATGATCCAATGGAATAAGCGCTGCACTGCTAACCCCTATTGGGGTTTTCACTTAAGGATGCTCGTTTTTAACGGAAGTTGTTTGCGGTATGAATCCTTCCAAAGGCCCTCTGAGCATTGTAACTGGTGTAAATTGCTTGTGCCTGATTTTAAAAAGTCTGGTCATTATGTTCTTCATGTACCTTACACAGTTGGTTCATTTTTTGTGGTTCCTGACCTGATTTTATTTCTACCCACAATGCAACGAACTGTTTCACTAATTAAAAAAGTTTATATGACGTTGTGTGAACTGTCTCTTGTTGGAGTTTCATCTGAGAAATTCACCTCTGCTGATGCATTCCCAGTTCACACTCTTGGGGCCACTTGTAGTTTCTGCTCAGCTGTGAAAGGCAGGCCACTCCAAGCAGACCCCTTTCCCTGATTTTCTACCTCAGGGTTTTCTTCGGAGACATGAAAGCCCCTGATAATGTGGGGAGAGTCAATACCAAACACCAAGGCAACCCTAAACTGAAGGGGCCAGCAGCTTTCTGATCAGTGAGTCATAGCAGGCTCCTTGGTCTAGAACTGCTCTCTAGCAGGACCTAGAAGGATCTCCCCCACCTTTCCCTCCCTCCTTCCCAAGCTAGGAACTGCTTTCTGCTAGATTCTACTCATTTCCTGATCTTTCCTGCCCGTCTCCCAGTGCTGTTTGCTGTTTCTTCCCAAGTCATACCACACTAACCTGCACTAACATCTTACCTTAGGCTGCCCCAACCATACCAACTGAAATGCTCACTGCCTAAGAAGAATGGGGCTAGGAGATCAGATGCAAGTGAAGGTCTGATGCTGTAGGAGCCCGCTTGTTTGTTCCTGGCTGCTCAGCCTTGAAATAACCACACAGAAACTATATTATTTGTAATACTGTTTGGCCAATAGCTTAAGCATATTTCTGAATAACTCTTATATTTTAAATTAACCCATCTCCATTAATCTGTGTATCATCACCACATGGCTGTGGCTTATGGGCAAGGTTCCCTCCAGTGTATGTCTCTGGCAGGGCCACATGGCTTCTCTTTGACTCTGTCTTCTTTCTCCCAGCATTCAGTTTAGTTCCCCCTCCCCCGCCTAGCTTTGCTCTACCCTATCACAGGCCAAAAAAGCTTCTTTATTCATTAACCAATAAAAGCAACACATAGAAGGACCTCCCATACCAGTCTGAGACTTTTGATTCCAGGAACATTTAGATTGAAGCTATTAGTCCCAAAATACAGATTCCCTTTCAAACTTCCCATCCCAATAGTATACCCTCCTCCTGAAGTCAGAGTAAGCTAGAACATCAGAAAGTTTCCTGTTAGTGTTACAGATGTGCTTACCTGTGAAGGACCTTGGTCCCTAGTTTATGTCCTTTCTAGGAACCCTAAACCTAATTTCAGCTGCTTGCAGCTGCTTGCATCACAAGGGAAGCACCTAGTACTGACTTCTTACGCAAAGCTATACAGAGACACGTACACCTATGTCCCATATCTAGCCCAAATGTTTGAAATCTAGGATTATAAGAATCCAGAAAATATAGTCAAAAGACCAATAAGGTGTGAAAACACATGCCTAGGAACAATATTCTAGAATGTTCTAGAATAAGAGCCACAAAATACAGACTATAGAAACATGTACATAGATTTAGCAAAAGATAAAACTCATTTCCAATAATAACTTCATTTCTTCATTTATCAAATCTAAAATA
Organism: Ondatra zibethicus; assembly: GCA_004026605.1. Taxonomy (NCBI): domain Eukaryota; kingdom Metazoa; phylum Chordata; class Mammalia; order Rodentia; family Cricetidae; genus Ondatra; species Ondatra zibethicus. The sequence goes on from PVIU01025224.1 coordinate 20,840, forward strand.
ATTTTATACAACTTTAAGATATTCTATACACACTAAAATTTCCTCATTTGACATGTACAGTGCAATGATTTTAGTAAGCGCACTAAAATGAATGAGATCTAGGCTAGTTTGTAGACAGTCCCCACCCACAGTCCTGGCAACTACTAATCTACATTTTGTGGGTAGAGATTTCATATAATCATGTGTGAATACCATGTGATACCATGGCCTGCATTTTCTATGTCATGCTGTATGTTCACAAGAGTGCATTTGTTTAAAAAGTACTGTAGCGTGTCGCGTCCACCAGCAGAAGAGACGACTACAACAGGATTCTTCTCAGCACACACTTTTTATTGGGACACACACATTATGAATGAGAGAGGCTAAAGGACCACGATCCCCGGCGCGGCTCGCTTATAAGCAGTGCCGAACAAAGCCCTGATGTGTCAACGTCCGATAGGCTCAAGTCGGTATGGCGCGATCGTATGATGACCGGATTGGTCCTGTCATACGATACCTGTCATAGGAAAGCGCATGCGCAGAAGTTGTTCACTACGCCAGGAAAAGTACAGCGAATGGTGCTTTGGCTCTTAAGCCAGCGTGCTCGTAATGTGGAGGCACCGTGGCGCCCTACAAAGTACCTCTTTTATGCCACACACTACACACATAAAGGAGGCACATGGAAATTACAGTCTAGTGGGAAAGAGTGGCCCAATAGTCATACAAGTAAGTGGGAACCAGTCATGATTCACGGTGCCCTGGGAATGTGCCTAGGGCACGGCAGAGCATTTCAGATGAGGGAGCAGGATGAGTCCGGGAGCAGGAGCCAACAGGTTTACTACACATGGTGGTTTCAGTGGGAATGGCCCCATAGGTGCATAGATTTGGATGTTTGGTTCCCAGTTGGTGGAATTGTTTAAGAAAGATTAGAAGATGTGGCCTTGTAGGAGTAGGTGTGTTAGTGGGGGTAGGCTTTGAGGTTTTAAAAGCCCAGCCAGGCCCAGTCTCTCTCTGTGCCTGCTGCCTGTAGGCCACGTGCAAACTCTCAGTTGCTGCTCCAACATTATGCCTACCTGCCATAATGATAATAGACTAACCCTCTATGGCAAACAAGCCCCCAATTAAACGCTTTCTTGTAGAAGTTGATTTGGTCAGGGAGTCTCTTCAAAGTGATAGAACAATAACGAAAACACAACACATGACTATGGTCTCTGGCTAGGACTCAGGAAGGAAAGAACAGTGGGCAATGAGGCTGGGAAGCAAGCAAGGGCCGTGTTATGTAAGGGCTTGTTAGCCCACTTTACAGATTCTGGTATTTTGCCTTATTTCAGAATCATTGGGAAGTTATTGGAGGCTTTAGATAGAAGCCTAGGAGGGTGGGTGAAAGAAGACACATGCTAGCTGTAGAGTGACCTGAGAGAGTTGACATAAACTGTGGGGGAGGTCAGTTAGGAGGCTGCTATGCTAAGTCCATACTTTTTTTACTTTCTTGGAGAGTTCTTTTTTAAGTTTTTACTTGGTGAGCTCTTAACCTTTATATGCCAGCTCTTCTATGGAGATTTTCATTTCTCCCAACATACTTACACTTACAGCAGTTCCCTTACAGAGAAACAGTGGTGCAGTGGGCATCGGGCTTAGTTAGCATGCAGGGAGTAGATAGCAGCCCATCACTCTGGCATCTACTCAAGCAGGAACCAGGGGGTGTCCTTGTGTCCTTCCTTCTCGGCCCTGCAGCAGCAGTGGAGCAGATTCTATGCAGTTTTCTCTCTCTCTTTCTCTCATTTGTTCTCCTAACATCACGTACCAGAGCTGCAATCAAGTCTTGGTCACCTCTTCACTATGGAACCCTTCAATACCCCTGAAAACTCTGCTTCCTACAGACATGCAGGCCCCTTTCAATTTCCCTTTGCTAATCAAAGGGATCTTATGAACATTTGGGTAGCATTGGCGGGGGAGATGGCTCAGCGATTAAGAATAAGCACTGCTCTTGCAGAGGACCCAAGCTTAGTTCTCATCACCTATACCAAAGGTCTCACAACTGCCAGGGATCCAATACCCTCTTCTCTGAGGGTGCACGCACTCACACGGGCGCACACCCACACAGATACAAAATTAAAAACAAAATAAACTTAAGCTTTTAAAATTATTTGGGGGGTACTGCGGAGACAATTTGGTAAGAAAGAACTCTTGCTACTCAAACACAAGGACTGAGTTTGGATCTCATGTCAAAAGCTAGGTGTGGCCATACATGTGTCTAACAGTGCTGGCGGGCATACAAACCAGAAGATCCCTAGGATGGAAAAGCCACCAACTACACGTTCAATGGGAGCTGCTCTATCAAGGGACCAAAGTGGAGAGCAATAGAAAAAAACACCAGATGTCCTCCTCTGGCCTCCACACACACGCATGAACACACACACACACACACACACCTGTGCATGAAGGTACACACATGCACACACCACATTCACACGCACATTAAAAATGTGTGAGATACTTCCATTGTGTATCCTAGGCTGGCCCCCAACTCAGTCCTCCTGCCCATGCCTCCTGAATGCTAAGATCAGAGGCATGGATTTTGGGTTTTTTATTTCTTAAATTAAAAATTAAATTCTGATCATAACATTCTTTGTTCTAAAACCTCTTCAAAGATTTTGTCACTCTCAGGAAAGAGTATGAAATCCTGGCCATAATCCACAGGGAAACAAAATGGAATGGTAATTTTTAAAGCTGGGACCGGAGAGACAGCCAGACAGTACTGTGCTTGCTCTGCAAGCTTGACGGTTTCAGCTCAACCTTCAGCATTCAGATTTAAAAGCAAGCCTAGCGCTGGGCACCATGGGGTTCACCTATCACCTAGCGCTGGGCACCATGGGTTCACCTATCACCCAGCGCTGGCCACTGTGGGATTCACCTATCACCTAGCTCTGGCACCATGGGTTCACCTATCACCTAGCGCTGGGCACCGTGGGTTCACCTATCACCCAGCGCTGGCCACTGTGGGATTCACCTATCACCCAGCGCTGGGCACCGTGGGTTCACCCATCACCCAGCGCTGGGCACTGTGGGATTCACCTATCACCTAGCCCTGGCACCGTGGGTTCACCTATCACCTAGCGCTGGGCACCGTGGGATTCACCTATCACCCAGCGCTGGGCACCGTGGGATTCACCTATCACCTAGCCCTGGGCACCGTGGGATTCACCTATCACCTAGCCCTGGCACCGTGGGTTCACCTATCACCTAGCGCTGGGCACCGGGGGATTCACCTATCACCTAGCCCTGGCACCATGGGTTCACCTATCACCTAGCCCTGGCACCGTGGGTTCACCTATCACCTAGCCCTGGC
>PVIU01025225.1:0-24490 GCA_004026605.1 Ondatra zibethicus
GATTTTCTGCTTTACTCTTTTAAGCCATTGGCCGAAAGCAACTTCTTTATTAACCAATGGGAATAAAACATATTCACTGCATACAAAGGGGAATCCCACATCAGATAAGTAAGTTTAACATAGTAAAAATGCCAATCTTACCAAAAGCAATCGAAAGATTAAATGCAATACTTATCAATATCCTGACACAATTCCTCACGGACTTTGAAATAAAAATATTCAACTTCATATGGAAAAACAAAAAGCCTAGGGTAGTTAAAACAGTTCTGTACAATAAAGGAACTTCCAGAGGTATCACTTTATCTGACTTCAAGCTCTACTATAGAGTTATAATAATAAAAACAGCTTGGCATTGGCATAAAAATGGACATGTGGATCAATGGAATCAAATTGAAGACCCTGACATAAATCCACACACCTATAAATACCTGATTTTTGGCAAATAGTCCAAAACTGTACATTGGGGTGGGGGGAGCATCTTCAACAAATGGTGCTGCTATAACTGGATGTCAAAATATAGAAGAATGTAAATAAATCCATATCTATAGCCACACACAAAACTCAAGTCCAATTGGATCAACGACCTCAACATAAATCCAGATACACTGAAGCTAATGGTAGAAAGAGTGGGAATTATCATTGAACACCTAGGTACAGGAGATTACTTCCCAAATAAAACACCAATAGCATAGACACTGAGATAGACAATAACAGGGACCACCTGAAACTGAAAAGCTTATGTAAGGCAAAGGATAGGATCAGATCTTAAATAATATATTTGTCTCCACTCTATTCTGTATTTAATATGCTAATAAAAATTAAAGGAAAGAATTGTAACCATTTCTTTCATTCATTATGCAAATTATTGATAACATGTCTATCCAAAAGGGTCAATAAGAAAATATTGGAATCAGTTTACTAGTTTGTCAATAATTATTTTCAGCTGAACTCATCTCAGTCTGACAAACTCTGTGCATAGTTGTTTCTATAATTAAATTATACATGTTTCCCATTTCCCCATTTTTATTTAGGATACTATCAGAAGTTACTAGCAGTTTGCTGAAGTCAAGACAGGATATGTGAAGCTATTCCTGTCTGTTCATTATTCAAAGAACAGAAATTTTAATATTTTGATATGCCTATCTATTATAGTTTAATTTTTGTTGCTCTAGCAAATATCTTGACCAAAATCAACTTTGGGGAAAAAAAGATTTTTTTTTTTTTTTGGTTTTTGGTTTTTGGTTTTTCTGTAGCTTTGGGTGCTGCCCTGGAATTTGCTTTGTAGACCAGGCTGGCCTCGAACTCACAGAGCTGTGCCTGCCTCTGCCTGCCATGTTCTGGGATTAAAGCTGTGCCCCCTGCCACCCTGGCTGCCCAGCTGGGAAAGAAAACTCTTATTTGGCTTAAAATTCCAGCTTATAATTCACCACTGAAAAATAATGCGGTAACCCTTCAAGTCATGCCTTCTCGCTATTCCTTGCCCCCAAACCTCTCACATCACAGCCTGATGTGGTTGCCATGAGCACAGAAGATTCTGCTTTCTGGTTCACAGGAAGGTCCTAGCTTTCCTATACAGCCAAGGTCCTTGCCTAGGGAGTGAAGCCTCCCATGGTGGTCTAGGTCCTCCTACATCAATTAGCCAATGAGACAGTTTCCCAGAGATATGCCCACAGGCCAAGGTGATCTAGATAATTGCTCATTTGATCTTTTCTGGCAATTCTGGTCAAGTTGACACTAAAGCTTGTCAGGACATTATCCAATTAAACTATGCTGGTTCCTGGGAATGACTATTTAATAACCTTGTTAAATGAGCTTTTTGTAGTGATGGAAATTATTCATTTTCTCAACTTTCTAATATGGCACCCATTAGTGATATGCTTCTACTAGGTACTGAAATATGACTAAGAATATCCACTAATGAGTTCTATTTTGAAAATCAAATAAACTTCAATAATGTAATTTTCTAAGATTCTTTTAAACAGAACTTCACCTACTCACTATCAATAGAAAGTTCAAAATCCTGCTTGATACTTTGTTGATGTTTTTTAATGATTTTTATTGAGCTCTACATTTGTCTCTGCTCTCCTCCCTGCCTGTACTGGCAAACCGAATCTAAGAACACATTAAAAAAAAATCATCCATTATGATCAAGTAGGCTTCATCCCAGAGATGCAAGGCTGGTTCAACATACGAAAATCTATCAATGTAATCCATCATATAAATAAACTGAAAGAGAAAAACCATATGATCATTTCATTAGATGCTGAAAAAGCATTTGACAAAATTCAACACCCCTTTATGATAAAGGTCTTGGAGAGATTAGGGATACAAGGATCATATCTAAATATAGTAAAAGCAATATATAGCAAGCCGACAGCTAACATCAAATTAAGCGGAGAGAAACTCAAAGCGATTCCACTAAAATCAGGAACAAGACAAGGCTGTCCACTCTCGATGTATCTCTTTAATATAGTGCTTGAAGACCTAGCAATAGCTATAAGACAAAATAAGGAAATCATGGGGTTTCCAATTGGAAAGGAAGAAGCCAAACTTTCGTTATTTGCAGATGATATGACAGTGTACATAAGTGACCCCAAAACCTCTACCAAAGAAATTCTACAGCTGATAAATACCTTCAGTGAAGTGGCAGGATACAAAATCAACTAAAAAAAATCAGTATCCCTCCTATACACAAAGGATAAAGAAACAGAGAGGGAAATCAGAGAAACATCACCTTTCACGATAGCGACAAATAGCATAAAGTATCTTGGGATAACACTAACCAAGGAAGTGAAAGATCTATTTGACAAGAACTTTAAGACCTTGAAGAAAGAAATCGAAGAGGATACCAGAAAATGGAAGGATCTCCCATCCTCCTGGATTGGTAGGATCAATACAGTAAAAATGGCAATTCTACCAAAGGCAATCTATAGATTCAATGCAATCCCCATCAAAATCCCAACAAAATTCTTCATAGACCTTGAGAGAACAATAACTAACTTTATATGGAAAAACAAAAAGCCCAGGATAGCCAAAACAATCCTATATAATAAAGGAACTGCCGGAGGCATTACCATCCCTGACTTCAAACTCTATTACAGAGCTACAGTAATGAAAACAGCCTGGTATTGGCATAAAAACAGAGACGTTGACCAATGGAATCGAATCGAAGACCTGGATATTAATCCACAAACCTATGAACACCTCTTTTTCTACTTTCTACTTCCCATGTAGATTAGATCTATGTAAGTTTTTGACAATTCCTTTTTTTTTTGTTTTGTTTTTTGTTTTTTGTTTTTGGAACTAGCTCTTGTAGACCAGGCTGGCCTCAAACTCACAGAGATCTGCCTCCCAAATGCTGGGATTAAAGGTGTGTGCCACCACCACCCGGTGACAATTCCTTATGGTGAGTGAATTTATCGTTTTTAACGTCTACTATTTTAACATTATGATCCTTGTAAATTTTACCTGTAGTGAGCACTTTAAGACCATTTACATTTAAGTATATACCTTCCTCATTATTTTAATACAATGTACTGAAGTCCTCACCATCAACAAACAACGTAACCCTACTTTCGTACATGAGGATTATATTTACTAAAATTTTGCAAATAATACACAATACAAACCAATTCCTACATTTACAGGCAAACTAGAATGAGTCATTTCTGTCATTTCTTTCTTTTTTTTTTCTTTTATTGTCTGTTATTTCTCCCCTGAATTTTGGTAGCTTACTTCCAGTGGTTAGTAACAATTAGGAACACTACATACTTTTCGACTGTTGTTCTTTTTTTTAATATTGTGAGCTATTTATGAAATGAATGTCAGCAATGTGTGTTACATGCTTCAATGCATTTGCCAATATTATACTTTATGACTCTCAGAAAATCCTTATAATGCAGGCAGTTTCTTGCAGTCCTTGCCTTCCCTCTCCTTGCCAGCAGTGTATATCCACCCACAGTTCATTCAGCAACTCTGGGTTCCCTTTCTTGACATCTGAATGTTTAATTCATCTGGATTTTATTAGTCTACATGCTGTGAGGTAGGGATTTAGTTTGTCTTCCTTTTCCACATGGATAGCCAATTGGCCCAGTTCTGTATGTTAAATAATTCATCCTTTTTTTCTCGTGATAAAAAATGTCATCTTTATCCATCTGACTTCAAACACATGCACAATATATATTTGGCCTGTCCATGACTTCCTTCCCTCTGCCGTTTTTTGGTATGTGTCATCCTACAAACACGTCTGACATCTTAACCATGGGGTGACTTGGAAGATGGATGGCGTGGGGGAGTGGGCAAAGCAGAAGCCGAGAAACTGATGACATGACAGGCTTTAGCAAAAAGAGCAGAAATCAACATCTCCTGACATGAAAGTCCCCTTTCCCCCAGAGGACCTGGAACAAGAAAACGCCACAGGAAATGGTCAGGAGAATAAGAGACAAAGTTTTCAATATTTGCTCTTTGTTCTGTTTCCCACCATTACTCTAGCTGGTGACAACAGGTGATGACTTTGTGTCCTCATTAAGAGGTCTGACCAGTGCACAGTAAGGAGGCCATCAACATGGCCAAGCTCTCTGGATCAACAAGACTTAGAAAACCTGATCCAGATATAAGGAAGGGTGTTCATCAGTTTTAAAAGCAGACTTTTTGCCACAAGACAACTCTCTGTTTCTTGAGTTGTCCAGACAAAAAGGTTGAAGACTTTCTGAATTACAAATCTAAGTGGCCAATATGTGGCACTATTTTTTGCATGGAAAGGTCCCAAACACACATGCACTTCTAATTTTAAATTTAATGTAAATTTCGACTAAGAACATTCAATGAAATATGAAATGTTAGTGAGTTAAAGAATAATGAAAATGCTTTATTTCTGTGCAATAAATATTCTCATTTGAACCTTAAATTACTTTACAATGCACATAAAAATGGTTACCTTTGTCCTTTATGGCTGTGTTAGCCAGCACAAATGTTTCACATGGGTTTAAATATGACAGGACTCCAGGCATACCAAGTATTCTACACATCAAGAGACTAACAAGATATGGTTACCCACAAAGTCAAGGTCTGTGTAGTTCCTGATATGCATTCCTTACATATTTGTTCTATGAAAATATCTTTTTGCCGGAGTTAGTTGAAAAGAATGGAGTCACACAATAACAGAACTCCAGTGTAAGGAAAATAAAGGAAACACAAGTGAGATACATTTTTACAGTATCACAATGAGTGTTGGTGTGTCTCAGCACAATCTGTTTAGGTAATTAAGCACAAATATTGAAACGCCAGGATACCTCACAGCAAGAAGCAAAGTTGAGTCCATAGAGAATTCATAAAAATGTGTTGAGGTTTCACTCAAACTCCCCAAAGTATATTCACAGAGAAAGCCTGTTTGCTTTTTTTCTTTAATTGTTTGCTTATCAAAGGGAATACAAAACATTCTTGGCTTTTTGCCAAAGTCTCCGTGCATTTACATGGAGCGGAAGGGGAGAATGAGCAACAGAAAGTATTTGGAGTTACTGAGAGGGTGGGAAAATCATCAGAGGTTTCTGGAGAACCAGCACAGAATAGGTAAGGTTCAGGAAAGCCTCAAAGGACAGCATGTGAGGGTGAGCTCATTCCTCTGGAGTAACTTTCTCCTGTGGACCTACGGGCCTCCTGCTGTCCTCTTACAGTGTGTCATAGTACTTAACGAGCAGAGAGAGTTAATATCAATTTACCTCAGTCCACCATTTTCCTTTCCTGTAGGTTGTTTAGATAAATTAGCTTTCTCCTTTAGAAACCTTTTCTTTCTCAACTCAGAAAAAGTTTACTTTGCTTTTCCTACCAGTCTTTAAACAAGAATGCAGCAAGTTGCCTATTCTAACTTAAATTATTAAAAAAATATCATCATATTTATGTCATTTCACTTGTTACTCAACACCTGCTTGACTTTCGACATATTTGATCTATACCACACAAAAGGCAAGATGTCTTAAATCATAATGTTTAGGTGAGAGAAAATGACTAGCAAGTCCCTGAAATCTCCCCACATGAGACGAATTTTCTCGTATTTCGTTATATTCCATCCTGTGATTTGAATATATATATATATATATATATATATATATATATATATGAGAATGAGTCTTTTCTTAAGATGTATATCTGACACTATAGAATTATGGATTCATGTCTCTTTTATGTTGTTTTATATGCCATGACTTCAGAAAGTAACCATATCTTTGCATGACAATGAACATATAAGCAAAGTCATTTTATACATCCATGATGACTGTCTGCTAGGAAGGGAGAAGCAGATATTCCAGGATATCACTGTTTCAAGTATGAACAGAGAAGCAGCCACACCAGCACTCATGGAAAGTTCTTTATGGGAAGTTAATGAGCTATACATTTGACCAGCTCATCCCAAAATACTTTCCATAACATTTCCTAGTGAAGACAGAGACTTCTGAGTCATTCAGTGAAATGTATGAAAAGGAACTAGTGATGGGGAGAAAAATATAAGGGGGGCATGGTGAAGTGAGGTCTGAATACCAGTGAGACCCAGCAGGAATATATCTGTGGGGTATTTCAGCCTTGATTTAAAGCCTCTTTGCTGGAGTCCTAGATACGACCCTTGCCCTGTTAAATCCACATTTCTGGGCAGAAACATTTTTCATGAAGCTTTCAATGTTCAATGTTGGTTCAATTTTCTAGAAAAAAAAAAGATGTTTCAAAAGAAGGGAGACTGAGAGAAAAGGGAAGGAGGGAAGGATAGAGAGAGGGAGAGGGCAAGAGAAAGAATATCAGGGTACCACCAATAAGATGAATCAACAGATGAAAGATGACAAGAAAGGAGAGAGAAAGAGAGAGAGCATGCATATCAGGATACCAGGAATATGATGAATGAACAGTTAAAAGGTTGCTGGGCGGTGGTGGCACACACCTTTAATCCCAGCACTCCAGAGGCAGAGGCATGCTGATCTGTGTGAGTTCAAGGTCAGGCTGGATGACAGATCTAGTTTCAGAATAGGCTTCAAAGCTGCACAGGGAATCCCTGTCTCAAAGCAAAAACAAAACAAAACAACAAAACAACAAAAAAAAATTAAAAGATTACAAGAAAAGCAGAACGACAGTGGTGATACGATCATTGAAATGAAAACATATTGGGCCCATAGTGTTTGTGGTAAGGAACTTTTGCTACTCAATATTGGTTGCATAGTAGTGACTGGAAAATATGTCTAATGCATTTATAATTACTGTGTGTGAATTTACTTTTGCTAAGTAATCTCTTTGACTACAGATGTATGGATCATAAAAGTGCAATCAAATGAGTTTCGGTCTGTCTCAAGCATGGTCAGACTAGCTATTGTCACATTGTATGTGTAAGACGAAGAAAGAAATTGAGAAACCTGCGCTTGGCCAAGATGTATCTTCCCACTTATGAATACGCAAATAGGAACATAAACAATGTGTGTCTGTGTTTGTGTGTGTAACTCTATTGTTATAAGCAGTTAGGAGGCTGACAGTGTGTCTCAACAGTATAACAATCTGTCTTTGTAAATAAATGAGAGCCTTGACTTAACTCTCAATGCAAAAGCTCTCAATGCATGAAAAATAGTAAGACATCTGACAGAAAGCAGCAGGCCTCGGTACAAGAGAAATAAAGGATTAAACTCTCAGATGGACACAAATTTCTCCCTAGATAGTTTCCTAGTGAAACAGTTAAAGGTGAAAATGAAGATAGGACCCACTGGTTTTCCAGTGTTGGAGACTGGAGTACGGCTGTAGAGATCCTTGGTAGATAGGGAAGCAGGAAACAGCCCCAGACAAGAGACAGTTCCAAAGATAATTGTCAGAAGATCAGAACATTTGAAGGAAGTGATTCAAGAAGCTTTGTGTCCAAAGAGGGGAGAGCTACACGTTGGAATTACAGTGAGCAGTGCCCAACACTTGAGCAATTGAAAGTAGCAAACATGCCCAAAAGAAAATTTGTATTTTACAAAAGAACTCAGAAAACTACTCATAGAATTACTAGTGTCAAACATTTCCAAGCAAATAAATGACATATGTATGCAAATAGGAAGACAAACTTAACCAATACTTAACCAATATTAATGAGTACAGTTACGTATTACAAAACCAAGAAGAAACAATGCAAAAGGTAGAATCAATAACAAAGGAAGAAAACATGTTTTACTCTCATATTGTTCTCCTTAAAGGAACTAACAGGGCAAGGCACCTCTTAAGACAGAAGAAAGATGAAAATACAAATAAGCCTTCAAGAAAAACAACCAAGCACCAGATAATATAAACAAGAGAACTACAATATGGACAGAAAAATATGTTCTGAATCCTACTGAAAACACTAAATTTTGAATGAAAAGTCAGTTACTTGAAGGATTAAAAGATTATTAAAAGTTTATACCCAGAGATTATATAATCTACCATAGAAACATTTTCACCCCCATGTTTATTACTGATTCATTCATGATAGCAGAAAACTGGAATTGACCTAGATGTCCTTCAACATATGAATGGATAATGAAAATCTAAACACTACTTAGATTGAAACAAAATGTAATCACAAGCATTGGAAGAAAATTAATACATTTAGGATACATAATATCAAGTAAGATGATGCAATTTTAGATAGAAGGGAACTGCATGCTAGCCCTTCTATGTGGTAACATATGTTTACATACAAATAAATGGCCATGTTGGTATGTTCTAACATGAAGAATAAAGAACAAGTAAGGCTACACATATTAGGGAATGTGCAGTACCGAACAAATGTATAAATATAAGTTACAAAAGTTTAAATAAATAAATCTATTTTTACTCCTGTCATGGAATTTTTGGTTTTAGTAATATATAAGTACAGAAAATATATTCCATAATGAAATGTAAAATGCAACGTAAGGCTACAAAATGCCCATTCTAAGTGGCTATGCTTACTTTAAAGATGTTCACTGAAATGTAGACTTTGGGTCTGGTTAATTTTGGCATGAATTATTTTTTCATGAAAAGTACAGATTTTTTTATATTGAAGTTTATAAAATTGATCAGAAAAAGACAAATCTAAACAAAAGAGAAAAATTAGTTAGAAGACTGATGATAGAGATGGTAGATAAGAGGAGATACATGGTCACTAAGAGATTGATAGATGGGTGATTAGGTAGATAGAAATTACAGATCCAAGCTCCTCATTAGACTCCACAGATAAACAATTACGCAAAGAGAACCATAGCATATCATACCAAATTACCTAGTCATGTGAAAGAGAAAATATTAACAGCAGCTTTGTTGGCCTGGCAGCAAGTGTCTTAACTACTTCTATCATTGTTGTAACAAAATGCACAACAAAAGCAACATCGAAAGGCATTATTTTGTCTCATCATATCATGGCACTTCCCATCATGACAGGGAAGTCACAGTAGCACGAGCTTGAAGAGGTGACAGACACATTGCACCAGCAGTCAAGATGCTTAGGGAGATGAGCCCTTGTGCTCAGTTCATGTGTTCTTTTTTATTCAGTTCTGTATTCCAACCCACATGATGATGCTGCTACCACAGGCAAAAGAAAGTCTCCTGGATTAAACTAATCTACTCTGGATTATTCCTCACAAGCATGCTTACAGGTGCCTCCTCTAGTTGATGCTGTATCCCAGCAAGATGAAAACCAATATTAATAACTATCGAAAGGAAAAGTTAGAGAAATTACCAAGCAACAAACACAGGGAATAGTATTGCCTAACTGTGCACCACACCTTCTTTCTAGTCTCAGCCTTGACTCTGAAAGGCAACCTTCACTGCAGAGTTGATGATAACTCTACTGTCCCATCATCCATGTAACCTGACAGAAAGAAAATCATCACAATTCCTAACATCTGCAATGTTAGAAGGAGCGTTTTCATATACTTAACACAGTCTAAGTTTTTATGCCATTATTTGCACCAAATCTTTGCTTTAGACTGCATTGATGTCCTATGCTACAGCTGAAAAAGTTGAATACTGATGATAATTTTATGTGCACTAACAATCAGATTCAAGGAATAAAGCCAGGAGACTCAAGCTCAGAATAAAACATTATTACTGTTAATAAATTGTTGCCATTAAAATAAGAACTCAATAAAGTATCAGAATAACAGGTAATCATCTAATGTCTTTGATTCTGCCCATAGATAAACATTTTCACCTTTATTTTTTGCTTCATTTTGCCCCTTCAGCTGCTAAAATCTAACTTACCAGCTGATTTAAGGCTTAATTTTCCTCAATAACTTCAATTTCAGAGACTTCATCAAAGTGAAATATCCTTAGCAAAAGTACATTTTCTGCTTCTCGGAGAAGTTTGAGAGAAAGAAAAAGCAGATAAAATATGAGAATCAAATTGATATAGAAATTCAATGTATATTAAATGAAACTCTTGACGTGTCTTTTATAGAAACTTGTTGAGCTCACTCTAAAATGTGAAGAGATGCAAAGTTTGTATAATAGGTCAGATAACTGAATAAAAAAGTGTATTGGAGAACAAAAGCAGACTTACTTATAAACCTATTATGAAATGATAACAATGTAGTCAGTGTAGTTATGGTTAATGATGAAATTACCTAGATCAAAGAAATGGGCTGTTTAAATATAGACCCACACGTACATGAACTGATTTTCAACAAAGATGCAAAGCAGGGAGACAATGAACTCAAATACAATAATAAGTGAATGGGCTGGGGCGGTAGTTCAGTGGGTAGAATGTGGACAGAGCATGAGTGGAGCCCTTGCTTCAGTACCAGACCACACAAGGAAGGCATTAGAGGACATGCCAGTAATCTCAGCAGGTAAGCACAGAAAGATGAGAAATCCAACCAATCTTTGGACACATAGGGAGTGCCAGGGCAACCTAGGCCACATGGGACCCTTCCTCAAATTGAATGAATGAGTCCATGGTGTTTGAATGATTAAGTGTATGTGTGGGTAAGACAAAATAAAACAACAGAGCAAAAAGCAACTTTCATAACTCAAAGTGGATGTTGGCTCCAAATGTAACAACAAATCGTCCAGAAGAAAAGCATGACAATGCCAGGTACATTGTATAATTTTTTGTTAAAACTAATGCATTTAAAGGCTTCAAATATTAAAACTTTGAATTCCCCATAGACATCTAGTAAAAGGGATGTAGAATAAAGCCATGTTTGTCATTCAAAGATGACATAACTGATACCTATATAGATATCAATGTCAATTGCTTATCTTCATATTATGTTGGCTAAAACTGTGCATATCATTGCATATATTGAAATAGCTCTCTGGAAAATATCAATATGGTGATAGAATAAGGTAAGTGCAAAGGAAAAGAAGGAAATAACATCTAAAAAATGGGTGTATCTCAAAGGATTTTATCTAAATACAATAAGCCTGTCTTCTCTCCTCATAAAAAAAAGGCCATGTAGTATAATTTCAGTATTGAATTTTCTAGAAGTTTCAAAGTAATCTCTAGCAATCGACCAGACCAGCCTTTCATGGAAGAAGAAGAGGCTATTCCTGAGAAAGACAATAGACTGAAATTTTAACCAGCAGCCTAAGAAATCTCTTTGAGATTATGGATCACAGTTTTACTTGGGGTCAATGGTTCCAATAATTTATACATACAAACATGTTTCACATTCTACATTTTCATATGTTCAGTTTATTGTTTGTTAGGGTTGTCTCATTTTTCTAAAACAAAGAAAAAGACTAAGAGTTTCAGAATTTCTGGCATCATCATTACGCTTTTCTCCACCTCTCTTCCGTCTAGGGTGGTATCCTAAACTCCTGGTCAGGTTGCTGCAACATTCACTAATACGCCTTACGTGTGTAGGTGGTGGGGGAGGCACAGCATGTGGAATCACCTGTGTTTACTGACATCTGCTTCTGAACTTGAGTAAAACTCTTAAATTTCCCAGAGGAAATATGGTACCTACTGGATGTGAGTGCCTGTCAATGACTGATGACTGAGCGAATAAACAGTGGGGCTTGCTAAAGTACAGATGTTGTCAGGAGACTAACTGCTCTTCCCTCCATGCTGGTGGCAGTCTGAGGCTAACTGATGTTTGCCTTTGCTAACTGAGGAGGAAAGAGCAGGGGCAAGCACTCTTACAAATATTTAGATTCTGTGTGCAAATACCAAGGGCCAGAAGAACTCTTTAGACCAGCAAGAGGGAACTTCACTAAAACACCAGGAGGTAATTAGGAAGATAAACACTTCCACAAGACGCAAAGACATATTCCAGAAGGATGAGCTTCTAAGGTCAAGAGAAGAAAACCTTAGTTTGTTTATTTTAGCTAATATGGACGCCAGTTTTTCTAAGTGCTTTGTAAAGCAAGAGTTCCTTTGCCTAGCATCTAGCTTGGATAATCAACGAACTTTATGTGAGAAAGGTCTTTTTATGTGAAGCAATATGGTTTTCATTGTCTATGTGACTTAATTTGGATTAGGGCTCAGCCTATGTTAAAAAAATAAGCACATACACAATTTCAGTCCTTAAAATTTCTCAAGTAATAACTCGAGATTTTGTAAATTCCTGATTACTAAATGTTTATATTTATACACATTACCATGTAGAATTAGTCTGATTCCCCACTTCAACAAAAATGCATGATTACAGCATGTTCAAACAACCAACTGACATTTTACTCTGAAATGTAAGTTAACACCTAAAATTGCATGTATACAATATCAATAAGGCTACACAATGATGTTATTTTTAAGTTATGTTAATATAGTATTTCTAAGATAATATGTTAATAAAATACCATTGAATTTATTCTTTTTTAATAAAGGAATGCCAAGAATAAAAAAACAAATTCTGTGAGGCCTTGATTTGCAACTTCCTTGTATGAGACAGATATCATTAACATTCTCAATAGTCTATGCTAAGCAGCTTTCACTTTGTATTTTGAACAAAGTCACCTCACTTTCTGAGATGAGGGGACTTAAATGCATTATAGTTCAGGTCTCCTTGACTAAGGGCAAATTGTGGTTTCATCTTACTACTCCTGAATCTGAACTACCCAGAGGTATTCTATTGTTACCCCTGGTCTCCCTCTCTCAGAACACCTATGAACTTAAATACCTGTCAACATTATTATCTCTGCATTAGTGGATGAACTAGCATAATCGAGAAGTTAATGGAAGTAAGCTTCAACTACAGAAGTTTATTATCTGGGGGATAAATTTAATAACCTGGATGCCTAAACTGAAGGTGTCAGGAAGATTTCTAACAAAGTGTCTCCCTCCAGCAACCCTCTCCATGTCTCTACAAAGTGTGTCAGAGTCTAAATTTACTCTTCTGAAAAGTTCACCTAATTATCTCTTTAAATATTCTTTCTGTGAACAAAATAACATTCTTAGGTTCTGGGTTTTTAAAATTCATCGTTGAAATATGTGGGTTCACAATAGAATCCTTATATTTCAAAGGATTGAGATTTAAAACTGACTTGTCAATTATCAGTGACAATTTTTTTCTCCATTTTGAAATTGCATGTGAGAATATGTTTTTCTTTACTCGACCGAGGCATTCATTCATAAATCTTGATCTTTTGTCTCCACAGAAAAGATTAATGTTTTATTTCATTCAGAGTCCATGACTTCAAGACACAAAATTTACTCCAGATAATTTATCAAGATGGGAAATTTTAAGAGATATTAAGAAACTCACAGAATCAATAAAATTATTAGTGAAG
This sequence comes from Ondatra zibethicus, assembly GCA_004026605.1. Taxonomy (NCBI): domain Eukaryota; kingdom Metazoa; phylum Chordata; class Mammalia; order Rodentia; family Cricetidae; genus Ondatra; species Ondatra zibethicus. Next base: position 13,699 of record PVIU01025225.1, read on the forward strand.
CTCACAGAAATATAAACATACAGTAACATCAGCAGTTATCATCACCGAGCAAATCTAAAGGCACAGCTTGTAGCTATGTACCCCACAATGAATCTTTACCACCTATTTCCATATAAAGCCCAACCCACATTTTCAGTCCTTAAATTGATTATATAAAAATTAATCTCATGCTTGCTTTCATGGAAGTGTTTACTGAGGTATTATTAATGGACATTTCTTAGTCTAGATCCATATGCAAGTGTTATAATTTAATCAACCTCATTTTGTGTGTCTGTCTATCTGTGTTGTAGAATACAACTGCTTAAACTATCTTCCTTTTTAAGGTACTATATACACATTATGAAAACCTAGCCCTTTCCCCGTTAACTTGATCTATACAATAAAAATTCCAGTACAGCTGTGGCCTCTGTCTACATAGCAATAATACTTACTGAGTGGAAGAATTTTATCTGTACCATGAGTGCATAGCCTAAGACTATCTGTAGGGATTGTGGAAAAGTGGAGAAAATGACCATTGACATTGGCTCTGAGGGTTTTTAATGTAAGAAAATTTTTAAAAAGGCATTGCCATTTACAGAAAGGAAAGATTGTGAGATAAACTTTTATGAGAGGAAAATATAGGGAAACTATCTCAATCTGTACAACACCTTTACAAATCAGAAAAAAAAAACTACTTTCCTGTAGCAGGTGAGTATGCATATCTCCTTAGGTGCCAAAGCGCTTACTTACCAGGGGTGCCTTAAATGTCTTAGTTTTGCCATCAAGACTGATTGAGCTTCTTTATAAGGATCCAGGATATAAAAGTAAAGCTATAAGTTATATGTCTACCACAGAGTGAGCATTTAATAAAACATGTTACATGTAGAATTTGTATAATGTATTGCATATTAATATGTACCTATAAGTAAGCTTCTTTTTTAATCACATTGTTTAATATCAGTTAAATTTTCCGAAACAGAAAATCCTTGCAACAAAATGATTGAGGTTTTACCATTTACCAAGAAAAATTATAGGTTAAGTTAAAATGATTACAATCTTATATTAAATGCAAACAACTTTAGATAAAAGTACAGTTTGCAATAAACTTAAATTAGTTTTATGAAAATCATTAAGGTAAAATATGAATCGGTCACATTAAAATAAAGAAGCCATAACTAAGGGACTTTTGGCCACCATCCAGCAAAGTGGAATTACTGGGTGCTGTCAGCTGAGGCTTCTTAATGTGTGTCATCATATTTGCTTCTAAGTTATTCAGTGCCAGCGTAGTCAAAGTTCAGGGTACTCAGAACCTCCAGACTTTTTGTATTCATCTGAAATTTAAGCACTCCCTCTATGTTCAATAACTCAGAGCTTTTCTATCTGATGGCTGAAGAAAATTATATCATGGCATCAGACAAATAACTGATGTGTCATTATCTGGGAAGGTAAGAGGTTGGAAATTAGGAATGCCATGGATTTTAAGGACTACTTTGCAAATTACGGATAATAAAGTCAGTTATAGTTTGAAGTTATAATTTGAAATGCTTACTTGCTGTCTCTTAATATCCAATGTCTATGTTAACGGTGTTTCTCACTGCTGTCTCTTCCTACTTCATTACAATGATTATGCTGAATTCTTTTTCTGGGAACTCTTAGGCTTCCATTTCTTCAAGGACACCATTTCTGGATAGCTACTGGATTACTTTGATAGCAATGTATCTATTTGCTTTTCCTGCATTTCCAGTGCTGTCTGTAAATCTCAGGCAACATCCATCTATTTCATCATTTTTTCTAAGGGAGTCAATGCATAAGGCACTCATATGCCAATAACTGCGAAAAGTAAGTTGCTTTGATGTGGTTACCTACTTCTGTTTCCCCAGAGAGTTCGGTGACTTAGACTCAGTATAACTAGGGAAACTGATGGCAATGTGGTTATTGGGGTTATGGCTAAAAGAAGCCGTGTTCCTGCAGTCCACTTCCAATAAGGGAGGTTTCTCTTGGGGATCAACTTTGGTACACTGGCACATTGGATCCTGGACCAACTGGGCCTTAGATCCAGGATCAGGATGCTAACAGTGAGAATAACATCAATACACATTGACATAAGAGAAATGATAAACACTCAGGACAGTAAACGTGGACTGAGTTTCTCATCAAGGGACTGGACTGCTGGCTTAGTGAACTAACCCTCAGAACTCACATAATACCTGGGCATTTTTGTTCGTGTCTGTTATCCCAGTACTCTAACAGAAGGATAAGAGATAAGGATAGAAAATACTAGAATTTTGCAGTCCAGCTACCCTGGTTCTGCAGCAGTGAACAACAAAAATGAACTCATCTCTAACAAGATGGAAGGTAAGGACCAATCTCCTGGATTGTTCTTTGACTACCATACACATAAACGGTATGTGTTCCTGCACTCACATAAACAAATCATGCACACAGATGCACATGATTTACACATGCAAAAACCCATACAGGATAGCAATAGATATAAATGAAGGTCGCACTAAAAAAAAAATCATACACTATGATCAAATGTGATTTTTTTCCCCATGTGGTCCATGAATAGTTGATCACTGATAGATCAACAAACAAGATTCATTTCATCAATAAAATATAAGACAAATATGCTCTTCTTATAGTATTTTTCTTTATCTCCCTGAGTATATAGCTATATACTCACATATGCGTGCATATCTGGGTGACCACAGACACCAGAAGAAAGCGTCAGAGCTCCTGAAGCTGGAGTAACAGGCAGTTTTGAGCTGCCTGACATGGGTTCTGGAAAAGAACTCTAGTCCTCCAGAAGAGCCAGATGCTCCCTTAACTCCTGAGACATTTGAGGTCTCTTATTACCTTAATACATCCAGAAAAAAACAACACATATAAAGAAGTCCAATGGTCTTTGATAAAAGCAACCAACCAACAAACTAGGCACCCAAGGTGTGTACCTTAAAATAATAAAACCTTTGAATGACAAGTTACAAATAACATCATACTTAATTGAGAAATGTGAAAAGCATTTTCTAGATCAGAAGAAATTCAATGGTACCCACTCTTCCATATTTCATTTCATTGTGGGTTTTTATTATGAATATTGTGTGGGTAAACATGCCGATATAAGCATGAGGAAGTCAAAGGACAACTTGTGTTGTGAGAGTCACTTTTTTGTTATTACTCAGATCAAACACAGGTCTTCAGGCATGGTGGCAGACTCCATTAGCCACCGAACCATCTTTTTCAGCCCATGATACCTACTTGAATGAAGCTCTGACCAGATAAATTAGAAAAGAAGAATAAAAGAGATGCATTTATGCCAAAAGAGAAAAGATGATTTGCTGTTAGTAGATGATAGAAATTCATGAATGGAAATTCTTAAAGTCTACAATAGAAACTATGGGATAATTCAGTAAAATAATAGATAAACAAAGATACTTCGATAGCTGTTTCATACATAAACTATCTGAAAAACATAAAAAATACATTTCACTTATAAAGCATAAAAACATAAATCAGAGAAAAGATTTTTCAAAGAGAAACATATACATAGACAAAAGAATGTAAATTATTTCAGAATTTACTAAATGGTGCAGAGCAGATCTTCTGTATTCACGGAGAGGAAGAGAAACTATAGTGAAATACTCATTCTGCCCACAGCAATATAAAGATTCAGGATAATCACTATCAAACCAGCAATGTGGTGGTTTTTTTTTTTTTCGGAGTAGAAACACACACACACACATGCACACACACATTGAACTTTTCTTATTTGGTTTGATGATGCTGCCTTCAAGAGCCAATGACCACTTTAAAAAAACTCCTATTAGCAAACATGAGAAGCCCTCTTTTGAGTTCTTTTACAGGGATTATTAAGACTCTAAGAGTCTCCCAAAACATATAGCTTCTTACTTTTGCCCTTAAGTACCTCATCAGAGATAGAAAGTAATACCATATTGCTGAATACAACAAGTATTTCAGAAACAGGCCCCAGAGGCCTCCTTGCTGGAATTACTTTAATGCCCTGTCCCTGTATGTGACATTCCAAAGGACAGAGGTAACAAACAATCACCCATAAATGATGCTTATGAACTATATCAGTGATTAGCATGGCATGGTAACCTAACAAGTTCAGAAGTAGAACACATACATGGGTGAAAACAGTTCTCTAATTGAGCTTAAGACCTTTTCAACAAGAAGGGTACTATGCCTCGTACTGGAAACCTAGCTAACTAACCAATGCTAGAGACATCATGGATATTGGAGGAGAGTCTACAACCACTGTTTTATTAAATAAACATGATTACTAGCAACAATATATAAACATTTGTTCTTACGCCCAAAGAGAGTTGAAGACTATACTTCTCATTAAGGAATCTTCTTTTTTTAACAGACAGAGACCACAACAGAAAACCACAACCAATTAAAAGTAGCTGTAGCGCCCAGTCCCAATGGATACATCTGTAAAACATGCCACACTTCAAGCTCAGGTAACATTACAAGAGGGTGCAAAAACGTTGTGAGAATCAGAGGATAAGGGATTCTGCTGTGAGATTGTGTCTCCTAGCAACATCAAAAGATACACTCATAAAGTCTCCCCAAACTGGCTGTCAAAACATGAGATAAAGAAGGGGGATACCACCAAAATGGCCTGGGGCTTCAACCCGACACAAAGTATAATAGGGAACTGAAGAAAGCTGGGAGCAAGAGATTTAACCCTCCCCAGGAAAGGCATACCAGTTTCTTGTCCAGTGTCAAATGGACAGCTCTAAAAACATACATGCAAGCAACATTAGTAGGTGGCATTTTGGAATATGTATGCATATAAAAATACATACATACATGCTATGACAATTGATGAAAAATGAGGCCACACATTTGAAATTGGGGGTGAGCAGGTAGACAGAATGGTTTGGAAAGAGGGAAGGGAAGAAAAATTCTTTGTAATTAAAATACAGTATCAAAAAATAAACAACAGCAAAAAGAGATGGCACATCCCCAAAGTGTCAGATTCAAACATTTTTTAATGTCAGTTTTGAAGGAATTATGGTAGCAAGAAGTAGCTCAAATGAGGTTTCATAGAAGAGAAGTGAGCTGAGGACCATTTGTTATAGTCTAACAAACAATCTGATTGTATTCTATCCTGTGTCCTCAAATTATCAATGAGGCTGAAATAAAAGTAATGCGTAAATCATATTGTTCATGTTAAGTTCAAGACAGCATAATGTTCAGACTGTTGCTGGGCCATCCCATCTACTACTCCTCAAGTATTTAGTAAGAATTCAAAACAAAAGTCAGAGGAGAAGATAGGATGATGTACAGTGTAGTTAAGAAAAGAGCATGTGTAGATTTTAGAGTAGAGGGCAAAACAGGAGTTGAAAATGTAACTGGAGTTATCCAAAAAAAAAAAAAAACAGTGCCTTTCCCTTAGTACCAGAGTAATGGGAAAAATGTCCTCCAAGCCTAGCCCTACTGAGTGCTCCAAAGTATGAATATCTACTAATACCGAAAAGCTTTCCTTGAAGAAGAGATGTCTTATAAGATACAATCGCCAAGTCTAAACAAGCGGTAAGGAAGCACTACCCTGCTGTGGTGTTTACATACTAAGATGTTGTGGAAGCCCAAAACTGCAAGGTACAAGAACACAGGCTCATCTAAATTCTAGTAAGGTGGTAAGGATGCTGGAGATGGAAAAACAGTGAGGCATCTCCTGAAGAAACAGCAGTCACTGAGTGGGATGGAACTAGGGCGATGTCATGTGTGTTGAAAAGGTCAGGGCTGTAAGGACATGTGGCGGTTTGAAAGAAATCAGCCCCCAAAGGGAGTGGCGCTATCGGGAGCTACGTGGCTGTAGAAGTGGGATTTGAGGTTTCATGTGTGTCATCTGACTTCCTGTTGCCTGAACGATAGAACACTCTCAGATCCAGCACCATGTGTACCTGCAGACTCCCATGCTCCCCTCCATAAAGAGGAATGGACTGAATGTCGGACACTGTAAGGGATCTTGCATTATGAGACATTAATAAACCCATGTGGGCAAGAGCAGAATTATTTTTTTAGTTTGAATGTGACAGTTCCTCCCAAAAGTTCACATTCCAACATTTGGATCCCAGATGGAGCTACTGTTTTTGGAGGTTGTGAAACAGTTGAACATGGGGCCTATCTCACAGATGCAGGCCAATAAGGATGGGTCTTACAGGTGACAGTCATGTCCCACCTCTCTTCCTGCTTTCTGATTTCTGATCATCCTAGATCAGTGGTTCTCAACCTGTGTGCTGTAACCTTTTGGGGAGTACAATTATCCTTCCATAGGAGTCGCTAAAATCATTGGAAAACCTACATATTTACATTACAATCCTATTGGCAGCAAAATTAGTTATGATGTAGCAATGGGAAAAATTTTATGGTTGGGGTCACCACAACATAAGAAACTGTATTAAAGGGTCATGGTATTAAGAAGGTTGAGAACTTCTGTTCTAGACGTTGACCATACCACATTAAAAGTTCCAGCTTCCAGATGGGTCTGTCCAGATTCAGCATCTTTCCTGGGTGATGGACGGACTGCACACTCTGGAACTGTTAGCCCACGTATGACCTCCTCTCTTAAGCAGTTTGTGGTAGGTATATATTGACAGTATAAGTTATAGGTTGACTATGAAATATTTTGCATACTTTTAGATCTTCTAAAAAAAATATTTTGCATATTTTGTAATCTTCTAAAGGGGCCATAGCAGGGGAAAAGTGTTAGAAGCAAGCCATCTCAACTGATTCTGTGAACCCATTCAATTCTATGAACCCATTTAATAGAGTTTGTATTTTATTCATCAAAGATAAAATAGTAAAAATAAAGATAAATGGACTATACTTTTCTGTGACACTGTTCTTGGTCATTTGTGCTAGACTTCAACTGAATAGTAATTTAAATGCTACTTTATTTCTCCATCTGAGAGTACCATGATCCTTTGGGGTCTTACAATATGGTTTGTATACTCCCACACATTTATGCTTAGCAGTCTCAGTTTGAAGAGATTGTTTTACACTGCTCTCAGTATAACAAACAGAGATAGTTGCTGAAAAAAATGTGTCGGTGTCGGGGAGTGCATCTATGTGTGGAGAGACCGGAGAATGATGAATGATACACAGCAAATTCAGTAAATAGACTGTTTATTCCAAATACCCCACTTATTACCATAAAGTAAATTAAGCAATGTGGAAATTACCTAACCTGTTCTAACACCCTGCTTATCTTAATGCATTGTCTCAATATCACTTTCAAATAAAGATGTTTGAAATAGTATCTGCAATCTACATTTTTGATCTGCTTAAATAGCTGCTGGCTTCAGCAGAACATTAATGCAAATCTAATGTACCTGCTGGTATGATTAGCTGAGTCAAATGATGGCATTTAAGTAACACCTAAATAATCTTAATTAGGATCTTCAACTCTTCTTAGCACTTAGAACTCTACAGATGGATAGTCTTAATTATCAGCCTTTTGATTAGGATAACAGCTCTAATCAAGATGATGTGGGCTGATAGACAGGGTATCAGTAAATTAATGACTGCTGTTAGAGGAAGCATGAGCAAAGAAAAATAGAATTGCTTTCTATGAGACATGATGACGTGTGTGCAAGTGATTTGTGGCAGAAGGGAAGAAATCTTAGGAAGAAATCATAGATTGAGATTAGTGTTGTACTCAGGTATATCAGACCTCTCACTGATATTGGTTACATTGTATTATTATATGAGTCTTATATTCAAATCAAAATTAACATATAAGTTATGTTAATAGTGTACTTTAATTCCATATTAGTATCTTAGTAAAATCGGGCAGATTTGCTATGTGCTGATCAAAACTATGGAAAACACCTTGCTCAGGTAGCAAAGATCTGATAAGAGAAACTCTGGAGAATTTCACATGCTTAGGTAGCTTGCTTTTCAGTAGGCATCAATTTATGCATCTTAGCTTCCTACACAAGAAACTATGTGGTTAATTAGGCATGCATAAATATTAGAAAGTATTTTCTTGAAGTTAGACATGGATTCCTTGACTTCAAAGCTTCGTTAGCATTTAATAAAGTGAAAACAAAGGAAGCATTGTATGGGCATTCTTTAAACAGGACTGAGCACTGATGTAGAAACAACTGAAAGGAGACATTCCCCAACTTCATTTTGGGCTTGATCATCCCACATGTCCAAAATGAAAGACACTATACCATTTTGGTTTCTACATGACCTGTGTCTATCTTCATACCTTGGCTTCTGCCAAAGAAGGGTCTTTGGATCTACCCCCCAAAAAGGAATGGAAGGAGGAGGAAGGGGAAATGGAGAAGGGAAGTAAGAAGATGGTAAGAGGAAGAGAAGGAGAGGGACCTGCTTTGAAGATATTACCTGAAATATTCTCTTTTTGGTATTCCTGTTCAAGCTCCTTTACCCTGTGTGAGTCCTAAAAGATCAGACACTAGAGAACTTTCCCATACTCCCTCACTTAACACTGGATCTAGTACCAGTTTCACACTCACCAAATTCCACATGTTTACTGGACATCTTGAAGACAATACCAATGAAGGCTAGCTTTGTCATCCCTGTCTACATGACAAAATTCTACACATTTACTGGATATCTGGAAGATAATACCAATGGAGGTTAGCTATGTTCCATGTCAACAAGCAAAGCACAAAACCATCATGCATGCACAAATCAAGATGTTTCTCCATGTAAAAACTCAAACACTTCATACAAGATAGTGCTCAAGGCTTCTGCCACCAAGTCTGAAAACCTGGGTTTAGTCCCTTGGACCCACAGGGTGCAAAGTTAGTAGAGACTCCCACAATTATTCTATGACCTCCACACATGAATATAGTCATATTCACATTTTTTCCACTTCCCTCCCACCCCTGATAGTCTCAACTTCATAACTGAAGTCTCTAACAGGATTATCTTTCTGTTCAGTTAAAGTTCTATTCATACAATTCAAATGGTCTTAACTACTCTATCCTGAGTCATTCTCACATGATCACATTGCTCTCAGAGTCTTTCCCTCTTGTCATCAACAGTCCCTTGTACATTAGAATCCAGCTCTAACACCTTCAGATTCTCCCAACTTTTATCTTAATCTATTGGAGGTACTCCTGCAAGGTAGAGTCCATACCTTTAAATAATGCATGTGTGTGGGATTGGGAACAAGGCTTGGGAGGCAAAGTGCCTACTGTGAAAATGAAACAAGATGAATGAGGTCCTCCCCTCCCCTGCACCACATAAAACACCCAAGCTAGGATGCAGCATTAACCTCAGCTCTGGAATGGGAGAGACAAACTCCTGGGGTTCAACAGCCAACCCTCATAAGTGAATCGGTGTGCTGTAAGTACCATGACGAGACTGTTTGAAAAGAAATACCGTGGAATGTGATACAGGGTAATATCTGATGTCAACTTACAGGTTCTGCATTCACACACATGAACCCAAGATGTGCATGCATGCACGCACAAACACACACCCATGTTAATTTACATCCGTCATCTTCCTTCTCATAATTATACCTGCACCATTAATATCAAAGATGTGTGATTGAGCTAGTTGGCGTCTCCTTATACTCCATGTGCAGTGAGTTACCATAGTCTAGCTCTGACCAACAGACAATCGAGGACCAGTTTTCTTAGCTCTCTCTATTTCCAACTCCACTTTCTCAGCCTTTTCTTCTCCATGTTATCTTCCCTTGTTGAACTTCAGTCAGCTTGCAAGGTCACCTGCTTTCCTGCTAAATCAATCCTCCCACCGACCTAGAGACTGTAGTGCTGGATAACTGCCGTCGACAAAGGAAATGAAGACAAGGGTACAAGCTCACATGTTGTCAAGCAGCGCACGTACAGGTAAATGTCTGGCTGGTGGGAAATCTTAGCTTCTGTTTTCCCATTTAAACATCACCCATCTTCCTTGCTTTAATTTTTCTTCTGAAAACTACAATCAGAAACAGCAGAGTCTGTGGCCTTTACTTTGTAATGTGTGTTTGCTTTACGAGACCCTCGGTGTTTCAATCTGCATATTCCGAGATCTAAGCTCTATTTCCATTCCTGCTGTGTGTGCGATCAGATTTTACAAAATTGTCTCACCACCATATTGAACTTTGGATTTAACTTTGCATAGGAAGGTTTGTTCTCAGAAATTTCTCACATATCTCTGTTGCTTCTAGTTCAACATAAGGTATAAGAAAAAATATATATCTACTGACTCAATTCTGATAGCAACTCAATCATTAAACCATCATAGTATAAATAACTAACCATGCCTTTCCTGCTGAGCAGTGAAGTCCAGACTTCAGAACATGAAGCTCTCTGAATCCTGTGGGGAATGCTCTCTGGAAAACAAAAATCAGATACCTGAGGCTTTATTGATAAAGTGATGCAGTGTTTCTAAATAACTTGTGCATGCATTCTTTAAAGATTGTTTCTAGTACTTAATGACATAAATACTGGTAACATATCATTATATTGTATCACTGTGAGGTATAACACAAAATTAAGTTAATAAATCTAATTGCATGCAGTCTATGAACTAACTACAATACTCCTTGTTAGCATATATTTTATTTAAGATAAAATAAAGTTTTATTTAAAAGATATTATATGGAATATATATTAAAGATACATATATCGGCACGGTGGTGGTGGCACGCCTTTAATCCCAGCACTCAGGAGGCAGAGGCAGGCAGATCTCTGTAAGTTCAAGACCAGCCTGGTCTACAAGAGCCAGTTCCAGGAAAGTCTCCAAAGCTACAGAGAAAGCCTGTCTTGAAAAAAGCAAAAAAAAAAAAAAA